>CAAKHB010007578.1:77632-111949 GCA_901007665.1 Aeoliscus strigatus | reverse complement strand
GAACCGTGAAAGTGGATAAATGGATAAATTAAAGCTGTGTCATATTCTACACTGTTTCTCTTACCCATAATGTATCGTCAGTTATTCGGTTGAGAATTTTTAAAAAGTTTCTGGCTAAGAGTTTTACGACTATGTCCGGGGAGCGGACGCCTCTGCCGCCCGGTGGGACCGGCCTGCTCCGCGGAAGCCGCTCGCGGTCGTACGGGAGTTTGGTCCGGTCTTCACTCTCTCCGGTTCGCCGAAGCCACATTGAACACAAGATCCAGCCCGGTGAAACATTGCAAGGACTGTCCCTGAAATATGGAGTGTCTGTAAGTATGAATAACCTGTGGCTGATTACAGCATATATATCCGTTCTCGAATGCCATCTTTAGTTTTACTATGATGTTGCAATGAATGTATTTAACCGTGTAAACGTAGTGCAAATGTTTTTAAATGTGTAAAACAAAACATTAATAATAAAACATTTTACAAACTGAATGTTTAGAAACGTTGCACGGGAATTGTTTATTTAGTTCTTCCCAGTTTACACACCATAAAGCTCCTGAGGCATCATGCAGACAGAGGCCTTGTTCCTTCTTCCAGTCATTGAAGTATTGTTTTCAATTGTGTAATTAGACTGTCAAGTTTAAACTACCTAAAGAATCCTCTGTTACAGATGGAGCAAATCAAAAGAGAAAACAGGCTGTACACCAATGACTCGATATTCCAGAAAAGGTCCCTGTTGATTCCAGTGATGTCAGATGTGGACAATGATAAGAATGGGACAGATCTGTTAGAAGATGATTTCACAGATTGCGCTGCCTGTGTTTCTACAAAAGTAAACGCCTCTGATATCAAGCAAGATAGAGGCAAAGAAAATGCTTCAGACCTCACTCCGAGTGATTATTTGAAGAGGTTGGATGGCTTAATACGTCAGTCCAAGCTAGCTGCTGCCAAAGGATGCCAGGAAGCAGATAAAAGGTATATTTTTTTACATTATTACTCTTGCTCTATTGGTCGTATCGATTTGAAATTCGACACAACACTGTGATTTTCCATTTTCCATTTCCATTCCACTGGGAATATCCAGACCTGAATAACATTCTTGATTCTGGAAGTGTTTTTCATTTTATATATCACTGTGAGATAAGTGATTGTGGTGGGTGGTGCTCATGGAGGTCTGCAGGGATTGGTGGATGGTGAACAGGTGTAATTGTGCCTAATGTTTCTGTGGTTCTTCGTGGCAGTACTGGAGAGAGAAAGACTGGTGAGAAACAGAAAGGAGACTGTAAAGAGGAAAAAACGGTCAAGGACGTTAGGGTTTGCAAGCTCAGATTGTCGTTCTTATGTTAACATTTGTATGTGTGATGATTGCCTCTTTACTGATTATCAATTATCAATGCAATCGTTATATCACACTCTCCTGATTATATTTTGTACTCACAGTAACACATTTATCATGAGGGACATAAATCAGTCATTTTCATAATTTTGTATGCAAATACTGCTTGATGAGGTTGAACCACTGTGTGATGTGTAGGTCAGGACCTTGGTAATGTAATATTTAAGCCTACATGTATTTTTTTTTGGTTGGTTTTATGTAATTCTAAGTGACCTGTGGCATTTTCATCGAGCAAAGATTATGCGGATGTTGTGCTGATGTTAATAATTTGATCAATCTTCAGACTCACGGTGTCTTCTGTGTCTTCTCGTGTCCAGGGTTGCCGACCTCGAAGCAGCTTGTTCAAGCAGGACATCAGAGTGGAGGCCACTTACAAGGTCACAGAGCGCAATTTCATCCTCCAGAATGCAGCAGGCAGTGCATTTGGCCGTACCCCTCACTATCACCAAGCTCACCAAGAAACTGAGAGAACGTGAGGACGAGCTCTTTGAGCTCTGACACACCGTCTCTCCCTGTCGTCCCCACTGTCTCCTTTCTGGGTTTGACTAATAGTATAATAGGATAATGATTAATAATATTTAGTGGCCCCTCTCTCACTGCTGCTCCATGGACCTCAAACCTAAAATGTTGACTTCAGTAATGAAAAACGTTTTTGTACACAACAGCACTGTTGTAGTTTTATTGATTTTTTTTTAGTTATATTGCAGACTTTAAGCTTTTTGCAGCCTTTAGCTGTGTCTGGCCTGGTTTCAGTGTGACAAAACATGCGGAACAACATATTGACATGGGGGTTGGATCATGTGAGTGTTTGTCACTGTTATTAAAGTCAGTTCAGCAAATCATTTGTGTGTAATTCTACCTCATAGCCTGAAACTGGACCAAATTAGCCATAGTATGTACTCAACATGCTCACTGTAATGATGAGCACTGAATAGCCTGTAAATGGATCTATGTCAGTTACAACTGAATACAGATTGTATTTAATGCTGTTTATTAATATTTGTATTATATATTGTAGAATGGTTAAACATCAGGGTCCTGTTCCACAAATTAGGGTTAGTGAAAATTCAGAGTTCATTAATCCTGAACTGAGGAAAACTGCTGAATTTTCCTTATTTCAGAGTTACAGATGAATTGAAACATAAGAAACTGCAAAGATGTTCCGGTCAGTTTAAATGAACATAGAACTGTAAAATCAGTAATTTTCCCGTCATTTCAGGATGAACAAACTCAGGATTTCCACTAAACCTGCTTTCTGGAATGAGCCGCAGGTCTAGATATTTAGGTTTATAGTTATAGGTAAACAAACCTTGCATGATTGAATCCTGTTGACAAAGTGTCACTATACACTATCAATGTAGTGTCAAATGTTTTACAAGAGGAAAACAATGTATATCAGCAACTGAACTTTTATGTTTATTTTGCTACTCTGTTTTATAATGCCGGACGATGACTGAACCAATGGGGGAAAACCATGAATCATTATCATTTCAGCTCTCGTGGTCAAAAGCATTTGAACAATCTTGTTGTAACGTTTCTAACTGTGTTTAATGCAGACACTTGCTGATGACAGTAACTGTGCATTGCAGGGTTATTTTCTTTTATTATTGTCTGTTGGTGGATTCCACAGTATTTTGAGAAGTCATATTGACCACCAGATGGCAGTGCAGTATTACAGTATTTTTACTACCTTAATAAGCACCCCCAGAACACAAAGCATCAGTAGTTTTAAATGACTCAAGCTCTCAGATCTTTGAGATTATAAAACAATAATAATAAAAATACTACAATATTCACACAGATCACACAGAAGATTTCAAAGCCTGAGATTGGGAGTTTCTGAGTTTCAGCAAAAGGTGAAATAAGGGGGCCTTCCTTCAGGTTATATGCCTCGGTGGAATCACTTTGAATTACGATTATGGTATTTGTTCCCATAGACACTCAATAATTGAGCCATGGTAACTAAATATAGTTTGATATCTCTTAAGACTAAATACATAAAGGTCAGTCCTGAGACTTTTATGCAGTTTCTCTACTACTACTGTTAATAAATTGTATTTAATAACCTTTAAACTATAAACTGTAATTTGCTATATTTTCAACTGAACAATATAGTTGGACACTCTCTGGGGGGCCTCGTGGGAGGCCTGTTGCCAGTCATGAAAACCTCTGCACTTAACATTATTGACATACACATCCAGGTTTTTAATCTTGTTGGATTATTTACTGAGAAATTTATGAACATGGCACCAGGTTTCATTTCATGGGAATGTGACTTTGCAAATATATCTGTCATATTTCAGTATATGACACAATATTTCCTAAGAAAATAATGACCTAGTCCGAAAGCCGAACGATTCTGGTAATGGTAAACTATAAGAATCACTAGAAACGTCCCAAAAATTAAATTGTTCTGCCTTGGAGCCATGTTCAATCTCTCAGTTAGGTTCCATTGTTTTTGTGCAAGTGAACCAATCACATCATACTTGGCAGTAATCATCATGAAAAAGAGTGGTAATGGAATACACCGGTTTGTATTCAAAGCTGTTTTCTGTGAACGTTGCAACATTATACTGCATTAACATTGAAAAAAAAAAGAGGGGTTTTGTATGTTCTTTGAGAACGACGTGGCAACAGTTGAGTTCAGTGACTTGCAGTGCCAGTCCTCAGCAGCAGTTAAACCATTTTGTCCTACAGTTCTGAGTGTTGATCTCCCACTTTCGATCGGCTATGTTACTATTTCCATGTCATATTGTCCCATCCTCCACCAGTTGGTTGAGTCCTTTGCAGATCTTGGTGAGGTTGGGTCGGAAAGGGCCGTTGGGGTCGTACAGTTGGGTCAGGAGCTCGGGATCAGCGTAATGATTAAAGACGTGGTTGATGCGGCCATGTGATTTAGGGGTGAGGTGAGTGTTGACCAGCTTCAGCAGCAAATCCCTGCAGCTTGTCAAGAGGTCGACCATTACTGTCTTTTCGAAGGTAAAGTCCACCTGTGTCAAGAAATGCATTTAGCAATTCATTGTATTGTGTTCCATCATGTAATGGTCTGTTATATATCATGAAGGTAGAAATAAACATGATACATCAGTAACCTTAATGTAACTCAAATTAGCTAATATCAACATACAGTATCTCTTGACTATTAAACAGAAAAATCACTATACATGTGTTCATCTCATGTGGTTTAATCGGTTTAACTTTGGCTCCTAGATTTAATTCTTATATGATATTTATTAATATATTGAACATGAATTAATTACTTATTAGTTAGAAATCAGTGAGAAACAAGGAGTTTGGCCTCAATAAAGCAATATACCTCATAGAAGCTGATGGCCGTCATGGCTCCCTGGTGCAGCTTCTTCTTAAAGTCTTGAGCCATTCCAAGCTCCTCTGTACTGAAACGGTTGTTTCTGAACAGCACACCAATCTTCACAGCTATTTTGATCAGGTCTTTGATCACCTTATGGGCCTCAGTTTTGCTTCCGGTGTAAGTTTTGGAGACACGGTAAAGTTCATCCAAGATGTCATTTGTGGTGTCGTCAATGAACATTTGCACAGAGGTTTTGTTGGCCATGGTGCTGAGGATTTTCTTCTGTGCCCTTAAGGACATTTCCTTGGAGCTGAAGGGGTCCATCTTTGCCTGAGATTGAAACAAATATTTACATTTTAATTGCAATGTTTAGAAGATCACAATATTTGACAGGTTGACTGAAAAGCAGAAGCCAGAGACAGACAGTTTGATAATCAGTAATGTATACAGAGTACCCAGGTCATCACATAGCTAGATTTTTGAAGGTGTTTGTATCTGATACCAATGTTGAAGACATTTTTTTTTCCAACCATCATTTTTATTTTTCCTGGAGTTGTACAAGAAAATCACCATTTTAATGATTTTAAAACAAGGTGCTAAGAATGGTAGTAGTAGAGAAAGTCTGTGTACCTTGTATCAGTGGCAAGGAGAGTGAAAAAGTGGGAGCATTGTTATTTTAGGTGCAAAATATTGACTATACACATCATTTGTAAATTAGTTTCCGACAGCAATGAGAGCTGAGATTTTTAGGACTGCATTGCTCTTCCAATCAGATGCAAAAATGGCTCTGGGGGTTTAAAGTAAAAAAAAAAAAATCTGATCTGTGTCCATAAGAGACACCCGATTAGAGAATGTCAGACTCAAATGTCAAAGGAATCTTGTCTATTACCAAAATTATGAAGGTGTTTATAGCAGCAAGGAGAAGAACAGGATTCTCACACCTGGCTGCCAGTCGGCACAACTTCAGTCATTTACTGCCAGAGCTGTTCCAGTTGAGGTTAAATGCTGTGTTGAAGGGTAAACTGTTGTTCTCTTGTGCTTTACCCATATTTTGCAAATCATCTGAGGATTTGTGATAGCTACTTACCAGCCCATTGCTGTGGTTCTCCAACCTTCAGAATGTTATTCCCTCTAAAATAACATATTATCATTAAAAAGTCATTTCTGTCTTGTACGGTTTTAAACATAAACTGAGTTGATTTCAAGTTTAAAACTTTTTTTTTTGTTATGCAGCGTGAATTCAGTGTTTGTTTTTGTGTTTGACATGTGCGACACATCCCAAAAGGGCAAGAATACCATAGAAAACATCCATCAAGGCTTTTAATTTCTCCACTGGGATTTTACCACACCTTGTATTCACTGCAGACATACCCCTGAGAGGTCATCAGCATTCATACAGCACATTTGGACTGCAACAAAATAAATCACTGCTGTCTTTGATAGGCAGTTGGGTTTGACTTAATCATCTTTAATGTGGCCTTAACTGCAGAATAAAAATGGATCATTCAAGAACGGGATTAACACTTCACCTGATGCTTGGACCTGACCCTCATTCTAGGCTCTACATTGGCTGTGTAGTTGTGTGTAATTGTGCTAACCAAGACAGACTAACAGTCAACTAAATAAAAAAGGTACCATCTTTGCACACTGTGGCAACTGCAGTAACTGCCACTGAGACTGCCCTATTACCTCCTCTACCACCTTTCACATCATCCGTGTATTTGTACAGCCCTGTTTGCAAACAGACCTACAATTTGAAGAGCAGTTACTGACTGCCTTATCTGCTGTATTAGATCCCACTTGTGGCCTGTGCAGACAAGTGTTTGAGGGGTGCAGGTACGCTGCATAGCTGAGGCAGGTCCACACCCGCTGTTTCCAGATTGCATCAATGCTGGGACCAAAGCAGAACACAAACACTCTGAAACCAGTGGCTACTAATTACTGGCCTGGACTCTGCCCTTAGGGAAAACATCGCATGCTGTTTTTGAAACATTGTGTGCATTAACAACTGTGCAACTGACCTTTAACAGAATGGCTGCCTTGTGGCAATTTAATGTCTTTTGTGCTTTTCCTTTCTAGTGATGCACAGTCAGCACCGTGAGCAAATGACTCCATGGCGCTCTAATAACTGCAAAAGAGATCCAGCATTGATGATCATATCATGCAAATAGGCAGGGCTCGCTGTGATTCTCCTCATCCCTGCTGTGTCCCTCAATCCCAGCCACAACATTCATAAGAAGTAAACAATGACTTTTATGGGATGTCTCACATGGTCCTCTAACATGCGCAGCAATTCATTCTGAACAAGTGTCACATTTCTAATAGCTTGCTGCGTTACAAAAGCTTCAGGTTCCCTGTAGGGAATTAAAGAACATTCATTAGATTAATTTCCCTCAGTGGTGATAATGGAAGCGGAGCAGCATGAAAGCTATTTTAGATTCATGTTTCAATCTCATTTATTTGTTAAAAAGACTAAAGGGATTTGAGGGACGTGCACAGTGTGTAGGCATCAGCTTATGTTTCAAATTGTAATGTAACACAGCAGCTGGAGACCACTATGTTAGTTATGACTTGACATTGTGTGTTTTATGCAGATCTCTTCAGCAGGCTGGGGCTGTTTTGAAAGAAATTAATCAATTTGTTATGGCAGCACATTCCTTTGTTTCAGTCAGTCACACTGAGGAGCTCAGGCATGGACTTGTACAAATGCGCATCTGTTCAGTTTTTACATCCACCAGAACTGTAAGGTTAACAAAATTAAAAGTGGCTAAGAGCAGAAACGATGGCTCAGCAGAGGGTGCTGCTTGGTGGGAGCATCCGGCAAACAGAAGAGGTAAATATTTAGCATTCTTTAGATGACTCCAGCACTGAGCCACAACATTTGCTTACATGTATGAACTTGTGGATCTACATTTTCAGTAGGGTGACCAGATCCCAGTTCACCAGATGTGGGACAAAGACTATGTTTGTGTGGGACAATGTGGGACACCAATGCATAGAGGTTATCTTTAATAACTTTCAATAAAACAAAACAGCTCTATTCTGCCTCCTAGCTTATAACATTACTGTGCTCTGCCATCTGGTTGATTCAGTAGCACATAACAGATTGCAAATACCAACTTAGAAAATATATTTGATTTAAAGGACACTTTCCCAAGTTCTCGCACGTGAGAGATGCATTTCCTCTTCTTCTTCAGGTCATGTACACACGTACAAATACGACCTGTTTTTGAACTACAGCCTGCAGTATGAACTACAGCCTGCATCGACAGGCTGTAGTTCATACTCCAGACCAATATGAGGAGGTGGTGAAATTCACCACAAACAGAGAAGAAGAGACGTACTTGTTCGGCACTTCCTTGTCTGCTGAGCTTATAGAACCGTCCAAAATGTGATTTTTGATGAAAAAATTAGAGGAAAATTATACAGGTCTTGTTACTTATTACTGCGGTAGCAAGATCCACTCACTTTGAGTTGCTGACTCCCGAAGTAAACAGAATGCACTGAATAAATGATCTCGGAACAGCAATTCAGTATTAGCCTAATAACATATTCAATCGTCCAAAATTTGATTTTGCTTCGAAAATGCTGCCGATCTTGTCGGAGTTGCTGCGGTAACAAGATCCGCTCATTTTCAGCGGCTGCCGCTTGAAATAAATGACAAAAAACACTGACAACCAGAAAAAAATGAAAAACTGCGGGGTTTTTTTCTTGATACAGAACCAGGTAAAATGGAGGGAAAATGGATCGTTTTCATACGTGTGGACATGGCCTTAGACGTGTGGGTCGTGCATTCATCTCTTTCCTCCATGTCTCCTGCATGCCGATGTCGTTACCAATGTTACTTATTGGTTATTTGTTATTAACCTAAGTGCGCATCCTAGTTTGATTGACATGATTATCACATAGCCCGCCCGTGTAAATATGTGATGAAAGCCATTGACGGCCATACTCTACCAGACCTGGCGGTACGGAGTCTCTTTTAGCCTCAGCAGCCTTTAACCAGACAATGAGAATGTTCCACAGAAAACCATCCAATCAAATGAAAACAAGGAGGTCTTTTTGGAAAGGTTATTGCTGAGCTTCAGAGATGGTTTGAATTGTACCATACAATTCTCCTCTCCTGGTGATGAACGAGAGAAGATCAACAATACAGAGCTCTGAGATGTGCTTGGATGATGTATCAGTTCAGTTGTAATTCAGGCGATTTAAATTTAGTCATTTAACACCTTTTTTTGGTTATGCTAAATTCTGTTTAAAAGCAGGTATATATTTGCTTACATCTTTTAGTTGCAACCCGCATTTTGAAATTCTCACTTATGCTGCAGTTCCTCTCATATTGCACAACTCTTGAATCACTGTTGCTTAAGCCCGCCACCCATCTGCAACGCTTCAAAGGGGAAGTGAAACATACAGCAGTTGGCTCTGTGGTGGAGTCACAGGCAGCATAGGCCCACGGCTTGTGCTTGTCAGGGGTATCTGCACTGCAATGCGAGTGACATTTCACCGTTTTATCTCAGACTGAACAGGCTTCGAAGCTGGACAAGAAGGGAAAGTCCGTTCCTGTGCAAACAAAAAAAATATGAACTCGTTCTACATCAGCCGCTCTGCTTGTTCCAGCATGATTGTGTGCATAAATGCACTCCAGACTCAAGAGGGGGAAGTGGAGAGAAGTCACACCAATGTACAGTCATTGCTCTTCTCAGTCTGTCTCTGCTAGGCGGCAATTTTTTCCAAGAACAATAGGAGACATAACACTCATCTAGTCAGAGAGTTTTCTTTTCTCGTCTTACCTGTGGGTGCTGCTTTCCCCTCCCTCCTTGTCAGATAGCTCTCTCCCTCTGCCGTGTGTCTCAGAATGACAACACAGGCCAGTTGATTTAATGAGATCCCTTCATCTTGACCATCAGCAGACACAAACCACAGAAAATCTGCCCTCCTGCTGCGCTGTCAGTGCTCACCACCCTGTCTTAAGATAATGTTGAGTTGTACTTCCTTGAGGAACTAAATTACTATGACACACCCCTCAGCGCGTGTGTCTTTCTCTCCCTCTCTCTAGCCTATCTAATGTTTCCCTGTTACATTCAAATGTAAACTCTTCTCTGTTGCCCTCTCTCATCACAGTGCCTCTCGCGCCCAGCTCCTCTCTGTATTGCTGACGTCGTGCCTCTGCTTGTTCTGACAAGTGAAAACCCCAGAAAGAATTTAGCAATAATCCAGTGATGCAGCCAGTTGAAAGGGGAGCGGCTTAACCCCTTTTTTTGTGTTCACCTTTGCTGGAATGCAGGTCCTGTCAGAGCCGCCGAGCACCACGTCCCTCCCTGTGTCTCTTTTTCAAGGTGGAGTCAGTGTCTCAGTCTGACACACATTCACCCAGTCTCTGCTCAATGATTCGACTGTGCTGAATTGTGACATGACAGCCAGTTAATTGTAGTTTTGGCTGAAATTTAGGGACTCACTTTCATCTTGCTCTCTTCCTCACTGTCTGACAAGTATGTTTGTGTTTGATGTCTTCTGTTTCTTTACTCAAATGCACTGCAGGCAAGAAAACTCAGGTGAATGGAGCATGAAAGGAATTAGTAATGTCAGAATATCATTTTAGTTTCACTGCTAGTCATTTATTTTCGACGGAATTAGAGCTTCAGCTAGAGGAACATATCATCCACCAACATATATAAATGGTTTAGTGTCTCAAGATCTTTGACTGATCAACCTTGAAAATGGATCTTTCCTCCTTCTCAACTGCAGCCTGGATTCTAAACAGACATTAACTCAATCAAGCAATATTTGTTGCTCAAGGCCGGTGACTTTCGGATTACTGCGGTGATTTTTTCGGGTTTTTGAATGCTGCTTCTAAGGATATACAGCTTAATTTCATACTTTTGTAGTGGAATCAAGTCAAATAAACACAACTGGCAATGAAACTACTCGTCAATTCATCACAATGAACGATGAAAGTTCAAAGTGATGCGCTTTGTGCTCCTGATAAGGAAGTCTAAAGGGCAATATCAGCTTTATAAATCCAGCTCTATTTGACTGGTTTGCTATCAAGTCTATCTGATGAGGTAGGACATGACCTAACCACGATGGAGCTTTGTTCAAAGCACAATAATTCGTCTTAGCAAACATGTCTGCATCGGTGAAATCATGAATTCAACTATTCATTTTGGATCATGACATGAAAGCTGTGTGTTTATCTGTGACTTTATCTGAATGGCAAACAGCTGTGCAGAAGGGACTCTGGCTGGAGAGCGGGCCATTCACAAAGACCTGTCCAATGAGCAATCGTAAACGATAATTGTTGTCAGATGTTGAGGTCAAAGGTTATGTTAAGACCCAGCTGGACTAGGAGGGAGTGCCTGCACAGGATACTAGCCCACCAGTGTACAACATAAAGCGAAACACACCTGTCTTTGTTTTGCTTCCCACTCAAATCCTCTGCAAGAAATTAACTCGACTAAGGACAAGGGTAAACTTTGCAACTGCCGAGTGAGGTCTGTTACCGTGGCAACAGACAGGAAGTAGTGCTTAAGCGGTTTCCTGATGGCTTCCTCTTTATCATGTAATGATATCTCACAAGGAAAGATCAGCAGGGAACACGTAAAAATCTGTGAGTGTGAGAGTTTGATGTGTGTTAAGGAGCACGCTGAAATGACAACTTACATGTTACACTTTTCTACTGTATGCAGCTTATGCATGCCCATTTATCTGTTATGAGATCATAAGACAAACCTTCGTTTTCACCAGATGAGAAAGGCAAGAATTACCAACCTCATAACTGGCCAGGTCAGGGACTTGCACCTGGAGATTTTCCGTCTGATTTGGATGAGGGATTTGATGAGCTTACTCGTGCTGTCTTCCCACTCGCAGTGTTAGGAGATAGATTGTGAGCACAGACCAAAATGAACAGATGCTCATTCAGGGTGGGCCAGAGATTTAATTTGATCAGTCAGCAGCAAACAGCGATTTACTTTCCCCTATAGTGTGATGAGATATAAAACTCTTCCATCTCTCTTGTTTCAAATCAGAAGAGCAGCTGGGAAACAGGAGGTGATTCAGTCAAAGTTCTTGGTCACTGATTGACCCCATTTATTTTTTCATTAACTTGTGGTTAGCTCCCTCACCTCGTAATGACATAGAAAACCCTTCTAAAAGAGAGGTTTATTCTAGAGGGTAATCAGAATACTTCCTCCGTCTTTTTACTCATCATTACTCATCACAGAAATACTTTGACTTTTACTTTGTCCTTGAGTGAAATACTTTAATAAGGTATTCTTCTTATCTTCTTATTCTTCTTACAAGTGACATATCATTCTGAGAAAGAGACATGTCATGTTTCATGACTGTACATCCAGTTTTATATAAACAAACACTATCATACAGTGAAACAAATACAATCAGTTACATGAGGAAAGTACCGTATAATCACAATGCTTCAAGACAATGTGGCACAATGCCTACTGGATAACAACACGTCTAATATAAACGAAACAGAATGCAACCTCTGATAATGTCTACTCTTAGTGAATTAGAATGATGATGTGGTGACTCATCGTCGTATATGTTTGACCTTTATACAAGATTACTTTTCCAGTTCAGTTGTGTCACATGAGCTAAATTTGCCAATTGTTTCATGTTGGGGGTCATCTTGTATGCTCACATTGTCTCACAGAATGGAACAGGAGGCGCTGCGCATGGGCAGATTGGCGGGCAGCTTGACGTACTGCTGTCTGAAGCTGTTTCTCTTGCTGTTTAGGAAAGGACCGGGGTTCTCCAGCCCATCTGCTGAAGGAGAAGTCTCCAACATTGCGTTTCCCTGGGGCACATCCAGTTTGGCCCCCTTGTTGTTCTTAGTCTTTTTGGCTTTGTCTTTGTCCTGAAGCTCAGCCGAGACAGTGAGCGACTCGTTAGCAGCCTCTGGTGGGGGCAGGGCATCCAGAGGAAGGTCACTCGGACTTGGCTTGCCTTCTGCCTGCTCTTCGCCGCTGGTGATGTTGAGGTTGGGGGCCATGTGCTTGGCATTGGTGCTTGTGGAACTGATGTGGTTACATGCAAGTTTTCCAGTAATTATCAGGTAAACATTTGTACATTACAATAGTGATGGCAGATCTGGGACATGAAAAATGACTGAACATGAATAAGTACACTAAGAGATCATTTCCTGCCTCTCTATACCAAAGGCTACAGATTTGCATTTATACTTTGCTAACAGCTAACTTGTTCTCACCTTCACTTTGATTTCCTAATACCGTTTTGCATATTTCATTTGCTTTTTGACAATAACGGCAGCCTCTTTCAATCTTTGAACACTTCCTTCTCAATTCCTTATTTTTCTGCTCCTCCAAACAAATTCTCTCTGCTCATGCATGATCATCGTCAAGATGGCCGCGTGCAATCACGAAGTGGCTCTGAAAAATGTGGAATGTCAATGATAGCATTCTTTTTGAACTTGGTTGGAGGGTTACAACTGACTTGAGTCATCGTCTTTGGTCCACAGCTCTCACCAAAAGTCTAATTTATTTACTATTACTTCTTTTCTATCAAGTAGTTAAAAATCTTGTTATTTCAGTTTGCCTGTTAAGTCTCACAAAGTTTTGTGCTGGTTCAGTAACTCAAGAGGGTGCTTCGGCCCATGTAAAGTGAAATTTTTAGAGTCAGCAGGACTCTTTCAGCCAATACAGCCTTGAGCATGCTTGCTGTCTGCTATACAGGGAGTGATGGGCACAGCTCAGACTGAATCAACAGGGATCTTGCTGAGTCTGTGCTGTGTAGAAGAGAGGAGAGGAGAAAAGAGGTCTATGGTTCCGACTGCTCTCCCTCTGTCCACTCACCCATTTGAGCTCTTGTCCTCAGAATCCTTCTGTTCACTGCTGTAGCGCAGCTCTGCCGGGGTCTTAAATGACAGATCTTTCTTTCCTTTTAGCCAGTAGGTCTTCATGTACCCTTTGCCCTGAAAGACAGCAGTTAATTCAAAATGTCAGAATCATACATTTTATAAGGAGAAAAGAAACCTGGTATGATTTTTTTTATTCTTACTAGGAGTGTCACAATCAATTTAAATTACTTGTATGCAGTGTGAAGTTGTGCTGAAAAACAAAACGCAATTCTATTTCCTTACAAACTGCTGTTGTACAGTACCTTCTGCCATCTAATTTAACTGCACTGTTCACTTTTCACAATGGCTGTGTGCGACTCATATGTTGTTGTCATAACTTAGGAGAAAGGAAATACGCTGCCACAAAAGAGTCTTGAGAGAAGTAGGAGGATCTGTCAGTCCTATAGCATCATCATTTTTTGCGTTTTGTATTTTCATATTCATCTTTATGCCTGATGTAAGGCTGAAATCTGTCTAATTAGTACGTGTATTTCTTATTTCTGTGATGTGTTCCATTCGGCAGGGATGGAGGGAAAAGACAACGCATTGGCGGAATTGGGATTCTACACTCATCCCCGATCACTATGGAATGAGTAGAGACGAAATCATTGAAGAAAATGCAAAAAATTAAAATTGAATGCAAACGGAAAAATGTTTGTAAGTCTGCACTAACCTTCACAAATATTTTCCCTCTCTCCTCGATGATATAGGGCTCATGTTCCAGATGGTCTTTAGTGGTCTGACTGATGTGTATCTGCATGCCCTGCTCAGACAGAGACAGATCCACACAACTTCCACGAACGCAAAAATATCCAAATACAATCTTTTTTGTTTTTTTCCCCACTAAAACATTTTTAAAACGTGAACAAAATGACAATCAGAGCAGGTCATTTTACTTCTGTTGTGTTATAGTTATGGAAAGCAAATGGATAGTTTACACTGGTGCCTGAATTATCATCTTTCATTTACCAAAAAAAAAAAAAGCCTTTTCTTTCAAACAAACACATGAACTAGGTGGTCTTAGAGAAATAGTTCTCGCAAAGGATGTCATTTCTGTGGATTATTTATCACATTTAAATGGGTCTATGATATGTTCATGTAGTCACCACTCCATTGCTCTCCATCCTTGAGGCTGTGTTCACAGTGTCACCAAACAGACAGTAGCGAGGCATCTTCAGTCCCACCACGCCGGCCACCACCATACCTGAGTGAATACCTTAGACGGGGAAAGCACAAATGCCCTTACAGACATTCAGATTGTATTCATCACTTGATTTGTTTGTTTGGGATCTATTTGTTCCCTTCTCCATTTCAGTCTCATCTCCCAAATAACTTCTACAGTTCCCAGGCAATTTAAGGTCTTCAGCAGAAATGTAATTCCACCATTTTTTCAGACTGCGACTACTCAGCTACTGTATACTCAGACATCAGTTGGCAACATGCAGGACAGACTGCTTGACCCTGAAGAGGGTGATGAGCTTCATGTGACGTTGTTGCTGTGGGCATACAAAACATGTACAAGCAAAATGTACAGTTTGAACAGTACTGTGTTTGTGTTTTGTCAGCAAATCAGCAGGGAGCTGTGGGTATTTGAGTTAATGAGTTAATCAGTGAGTGCACACTCTTTCACATTTTGCCTGGATGAAAAAAACAAAGCTTTTGAATTTATGAATGACAATGCAGTTGGCAGGGTTAGGGAGTGAGTGAGTGTAGGCAGTAAAGAGATATAATGCTAAGCTTATTTTTTCCTACAGTGCAATGTCCTCTGCAGCCACTGAGCCTGGTTACCTGACATCATCATGCCTTTTAGCCCTATGCATAGTGGAATAGGTTCTGCTAAGAATTTTATTGAGCAAATAAAGGAATTTTAGTACGTTGATATTTTATTTCTTGGCTTTCAGTAGCTGGCTCAGCTCAGTTTAAGATTTTAGAGCATACTATGTGTCATCATCATAATGTGTCAGCAATAATGTCAGTGCTCAAGGTCACTGTAAAGTCTTCCACTTTAAATTCAATATTTCATCATAAACTATGAGCTCAAGACTCCATGGACTTGAACTAAATCTTATACACATTGTGGACAAAAAGACAAGAGTTGCTCTCATGGTGCAGAACACAGTCAGGTGTTTGTAATGCTTCTGAGGCAGCAGGGTATTAGTATCGTGAATCCTGTAAAAAAAAAACCTGAAACATGTAACTTAGTTCTCACCAACTCTGATCTGGATGTTATCCCCAGTGGAGGGATCTTTAAGATGGTCAATTGAGCTGAGCATATCCAACGCCATGTCACAGATGTGGTGTGCGTGGAAGGTGGTCTTGTTGGGCACGCCTGCCACCACCATGTAGGCATCACGGATCGTCTCCACCTGAACCAGAGGCAGTGTGATACGTTATCAGCCTTCATAACATGTCTGTCAGCTCAAGTGTAAAAACACAAACATACTAAAATGTGTGAAAACGTCATTCGTTACCTAAAGCATGTGATCATACGTGAGCATTGTATTATTACATTATTTGCTGACGCAGCAGGATGCTCTGCTTTCTGCACTGACCTTGTAGACGTTGTGCTTCTCACTGAGGGTGTCGAAGACAATGTAGATCTCATTGAGCATGTCTACCACCTGCATGGGTGTGATGTGGATGCAGATCTCATTAAACTTGACCACGTCGCTGAACAAGATGGTCACATCTGGGAAGACCTGTGTGTGGAGAGGGACAATTGAACTGTAGCTTATTTTTAAAGTGAGACCCTGATGAAATAAGTGAAAGCACATAAAATGGTAAAGTATATTGAGGGACTACGAGGTAGTTTGTGATTCTGGGGTGCAGACATGTCAGTATCATCACCACAAACAAATGATATGTACCTGGCAAGTTTCCAATGCAGTGATCCCCTTCCTAAGGCGGTCGGCCACAGCTTTAGGGATCATTGCATACAGCAAGGAATCGCCTCTCTTTTTTTCCTCGTCCAGCTTTTTGATAATTTCCTGCAGTTGAGCATATTTCTGCTGTTCCTGGAGGGGGGAAAAGGACAAAAGGCTACTGTCACAGTCAAACCTCTTTTAAAGCTCAAAATTCCCTCTTTGCTTCCTCTAATCCTCTTATTGCTCATCTCTCCTGCATGACTGCCATAGATTAAATAGGTGAAATTAATAGGGGAGCAGAGCTTTCACCTGAGCTCACCTGGTCAGTCTTTTTCATGGTGAGAAGTGGCAGTTCACACATTTTGTGCCGTCGGTGTTTCATGTAATAATCCCTTTGCTTTGCTTTACGAACCATCGCTCTCATAAGACAACTACCTTTTACTGGAAACTGACCAAGGTTTGTGTACCTGATCCAGGGCCAGCTGTAGCTCAGCTGATTGTTGCGTCCCGGCTAGAATCAACTCTCTGCTGGAGTCATGCAGGTTCAGATCGTTGACATATACACCCATCTTTATCATATCCTCCACTGTTTCAATTCTGCAAGAATAAATGACAAAGTTGATCTGAGATACATAAACTGTAAAGGGCAGTAATGGCAGGTAGTAGTTAGCATTACACAAACGTGCAATGGATGTGTTGGCTTGCATATGGTCAATGTCCAAATACAAACCTACACAAAGACAGCCATCCGGTCAAATGGAGGCCAGTGAATAAACAAACCTCATCCTGTAGTCTGACTTATGGGCCTGGTTGTCTGAGGCTTGCTGGGAGTGTAAAAATGTAGTAGCGCTGTGGGTGGTGGTCTTACATAGGTGTGCCCAGGAAGATGAGGGAGTCCCACTGGGGGACATACTTCATCTGGCCTTTCAGGTGGAGAGGCTTCTTTGGTGGCTCCCGCATGTCTTCAAAAATAGTCTCGCTGCACTTTCCTGAGTAGAAACCAAAGGATTTTGATGAAAGATTTTCACATTGAAAGATCGCATATAGTGTTGGTATGGTGAAGCAAAAAGCATTTAACATGTTCACATCGGCATGATGAAAACAACGTATTACAAACACTACTACAAAATGTTGTTCATGAATGTGTTTATGTAAACAATTTTAGACAGTCACCACACAAACTGTGGCAAACGCTCTGACCTGTGACTGTCTGGAATGCCAACAGTTCAATGTCCTCCCCGCCAGAGTTGGTTGAGCTGTTATACTGGGTGAGAGCACTGCTGTACTCCTGGTCTGTGCCCTTCATCTCCTCCCCTGCCTTTGGCTCTGATAGGGGAAAGGAGAAACAGGGAAAGGATGAATGCCCAAATGAACCAGAATGTGAGTTAACCAAGTGAGTTAATGAGTGAATATGTGTGAAGATGGCACCATGCATTCCAATCACACAACCGGGCTGCAGAATGACAGCATATATTAAATCTTCATCACAGTCTTGTAAATTATGTTGTAATGATTATTAATAGTAACTTTCAAATTTAGACATACATAAAATGTGTCATTTATACTGCCTTTATTTGTCTCAAAAATTCAGAACAGAACCTCTTCCTAACATTAAATGTAGGGAGCACATTACTCTAGACCCGACTAAATTCCACTGGCACCTCATTTACTGCAGAATTCAGTTTAATTTATTTCCCATAAATCCGTATACGGATTTCTGCAGAAATACTGAACGGAAAAATGAGAATCAAATGTTTTTTGGAGTGCTTTCTGAAATAAGTACAGTTGACTTTTTTCCATCAACTTATAGCAAGACACTCCAATATGTATGAATAAACACTAGCATATGCAGTAGGAGAGTGCTGATTAATTCCCATTCCCATTTTTCTGATCAAAACAAAGCAGTTGCCATGGTACCTCTTTCTTCTTCCCTCTTTGGCTTCTCGTTCTCCTCCTTCTCCTCTGGCTCCTCTTTGTTCAGTTTGGGAATGTTGACTTTTTGTTTGCTCTCCACCACTGCTTTAGACAGTAGCTCAAACACGTTGTTTAAATGTGTGTAGATCTGATGAAAGGAAACAGATGTTTGTGTTCTTGAGTGGTGATGTTAGAAACACAATTTAACATGAATAGATAAATCACAACTTGTTGCACCCAAACTCACATTATCCCAGCTGAACTCCAGCATTGGCCTGACTAATGTGAACTCCTCGTTGACCTTCTTGCCCTGGAGGTCAGAGAAGACCTCTTTGAGGCCGTCACCAATGCGGTACATGGTCATGTCGCGGCGGAAGATTACGCTGAAGGGGAACATGTCAAAAAAGATACCTCTCTTCATAGGTAGCTTCTCATAGCTGGGTGCTGTTTTCTGCTGAGGCATACGGTGCTTGAAGGCAGCATTGTCAAAGTTCATCTTGTAAACCTGGACAAGAAAGGTAATGAAGCTGCTGGGATACAAGTCAATTACTGTAAATAGGTTGTGTAGGTTTATTTCTTCTTGCTGCAGATGACTGAGTTTACAAAGCCATTCCTGATACACATCCCTGGCTTTTTTTTCAATTTATTTGGTCACAGCTACTTGACATTAATGGTACATTACATTGAATTTCTTTTATTTTGTGTATAAAGACATTTTTCATTTTTAGTTTATCACAGCTTCAGTACTTTAAAAGTGCTTTGCTAATTCCTTAATAGCTAGCTTTCCAAGAAAAAAAGGGTTTCAGATATTTTTAGATCATCAATCATCATTTTTGCTGTCAGATTGCTGTAAAAAAGCTTCAGAGCATCCCACAAATTAGTTTTCGTATTGACTTGTAGATTACCTGAAGTGATGCTTTCACTTATTTGCCATAAAATGTGATTTTACAAGTTAAGTTAAGCTCTCAGGTTGCTTAGACAGACAAACACAAAATAAATGCAAATATAACATCTGTATTTATGAATCAACATGCATTTAGATGCCAGAAAATTGATTCAGCAACTCCTGGCACAATATATGTAAATATATCAAAGCACAGAGATTCTACTGAGGTTTTAATGACAATAACAACGCATGAAACTAAATCTGGCTACAAAGTACTGCAGAGTTCTAAACACGAGGCTGTTTGAATAAAATATAACATATAACATTTTAGCTGACAATGTCCGTTTTCATTAATAAAGGTTTTGTCGGTTGCCTGGCGACAACAGTAGTGAGGAACTTGTGGAATTTCTGGAATGACACCAGTGACTTTCAGCTCAGAGGAACACACTAAAAACATCAAAAGTCACCACTTATACTGTATTAGGTGATATAGTATGACAACACGTTTCACATTCTTGGTCCTGGACATTCTGAGTTTACCCAGAGTCCCATTCCAATAAACACTTATCTCCATCCAATAAACACTTGCTGCCCAGTGTCTCACTGAAGATGATGGAATCATTTCCATGCTGATGGAACTGTTACAGGGTCAAGGTTGGACGCTCAGTAACTCAACGCACACTTGACCTAAGCTGGAGTACATACCACATATGTCATTTTCTCTGTCTCTTCTTTCGACAAGATTTCCACTTCAATGTCTGTGTTGTAGAATTGGCGTCCCACTTGAGAGAGCTGCCCTGCAGGAGGCAATAATATGCAGGTTATGGACAAAGGGGTCAATTTGTCTTGTATAGATTTGTTCATATAAGCTTCTTCATTTTACTCCAATATCAGACAGAGTGGAGGGTATTTTCCAGCACGGCTTCATCAATGTTAACCATGTGTTGTTTCGTCCAGGAATATAGGAACGCTCTAGAGTTTAATGTCATGTTTGGCGTTGAGATGTGTGCATTCCTGCAAAACTGCAAAAAGTAGCAGGTATATTTTTGGACATATGACATTTCATATTTTAAATTTATTGGTTTTGTTTTTTAAAGCTTTTTTACCACACATACCGTACTTCTATTTTAATTATGGGTCCTTTTTGCAGGACATTCCTTGAGCAATAGAAATGTGAAATTAACTATCCGTCTTCATGTATTATCTTTTGTAAAGGTTGACATTATATTTAATTTCCTGACTGAAGATCTGTCTCATCTTTTAAACTGATCCATGTTTGATTTATTTTTCATTCATCATTTTCACATCATTTCATCACTGTGACATGAATAACTTTGGTCTAACACACACACACACACACACACAGTGCAGATCAAACCGATTTTCCTGTTGCCGTTCTATGGTTTAACACCCAGTGTTTTCCCCACCCTGTGTCTTCACCTTTGACAAACTGGGTGAAACCTTTGCGCGTGCTGCGATAGTGCAACGTCAGGCTTGTCTCACACTCCTCCTCTACACAGAAGCTGGGCGGCTGAACTTTTGGGAACGAGAAGCGGAAGTACTCATGCAGGTTATCCAGCTCATTGATGAAGTCACGAACATTTCGCCCCAACACCTGAAAGAAATGGTACATTGTTTTGTAATGTCAGAGTTCTTGGTGGCATCACTATGTACAAACAGGATGCTGCATGTGTTGAATTATGGAGAATAAATGAAGCTTTTCGAAAATAATCAGCAACATGTAGCTATTGTTCTCAGTTTAATTAATGGTGCTTGTCAGGAAATTAAAAGAGTGATAAGAGAAGGTCTTTATTGCTGCTGTTTGGAAAAAGAAAGCAAAGGGCCGACAAGTTGATCACCTTCAGAATCCGTTCATATCCATAGTTTCCAATCCTCTTCACCATATACACCCCAAAGGCGTACATCAGCTCATCATGGGTTTTCCCCAGGACCTCGCCTGCTGCCTTTGCCAACCGCAGGATGAGGTTGTCACTGTAGGAGAGGTGACATTTGTTCTTATTTACATCAAATGATTCTTGCTTAAATGATATTTTGTTACTGACGTTCCCATCAGAAAAGTTTAAAAAACGTGCAACTCAAGCATTCCATATGTTTCAATTTTTTTATATGAACATTTGTTTGTCATTGTTATGCATATCAGCACTCAGTAGTCAACTGTCCAACTGTGAACTAAAAACCTGGCTCCTTGATGAAAAATATAACTCTTTCCTGAATGTGACTGGCAGCCGTCCTGTGCAAGTGCAGCTGTGCAAGTACTACTCATTTTCAAACATTCTCAACCATTGCGCGGTAGTTTTTTGATGAAAATGTGCCTTTTTCATTGCTGTTCTGGCACGTACAAGTGAGACCTGTAATCCTGTGAGTGATTGTACAGGATTGGTCTAAAACTCAGTACTTAACATGATTGACAAAATGAACCTACTTGTACATCTGATGTCTCACAAATTTGAGGTGGGGTATTTCTGCACGGTTCTCAATCAGCCTCCACACATCCTCTCCATAGGATTCATTAATATAATCATTCACTGCTTCCAAATACAGGCCGTACATCTTCAGAGGGTTGGAAACCTCCAGACTGATGCCCAAGTTAACTGCTCAGCTGAGGAGAGAAGGGATGAGAAGTGAAATCTGAAATAAAGGCCGGTGGCACATTTGTCTGTTGAAAATCTCCTAAATGTCCTTGTACTCATGGAATTGCAACATTCAGCTTTTGTGTCTAGTTATTTCAGTGCCAACAGCTATTGTTAAAGCAAAATATCCATTTTCATAAATCGGGAAAAAAAACAAGCGAAAACAACAGGGAAATGTATTTGTGTCACACACAACCTCATGAAACCTCAGGCAACCTTCCCAGATACCAGCTACATCTAAGAAAAGGACAAAAGTTTCAGTAAGAGAAAGACTTATTAGTAGCTGTGGTGGTGCTTGTTTTAAGTGAACTATCACAGTAGGTGTATGTACTTACAGAACTGCAAGCCACTGAAAAAAATCACATGGAAATTTAGCAGGGCATAATTCTCATCAGTTAACTAAGTTTAAATGCTAAAAAGGCTGAAGGCCAAGATGAAAAGAGAAGCCACCTTACCCGCAGTCCCTCAGTGCTGTCTAATCTCGTCCTGCGACTGTGACAAGCAGCACCTCAGCATCACTCTCTGCTGAGAGCTTCCACCTGCAGTTGACATGTTCACTCTCCTGACACTTGCCTGTCAGGTCAACAGATGACCTTAGGCCAGAATAGCAACAGCAAGGCATGTTTGTGGCAGGTAGCAGAGTAAACACCTGGGTAAAAAAAAATTCTATTTCTCAGCAGTAAACAGTCAACCATTAGTGAGGTTTGTGTGTTGCTGTTAACTGTATGTGCTCATTATGCTCATTATCAGATATTATCCTGTTCATTTTGGCTAATGGGTTGCTAATTACTTGAAATTTAAATAATAAGACTAAGCTCCACATCTCTATGCTGATTTGAAAGCTTATGTATTCTTTTTTTCCACTAACTATAGCTCCTGTTAGGGTGCTGTTGTCGTATCCCTCCAGTCAGTGAAAGATTGAAATATCGATTAATGTAATGTGTGTGTGTGTGTGTGTGTGTGTGTGTGTGTGTGTGTGTGTGTGTGTGTGTGTGTGTGTGTGTGTGTGTGTGTGTGTGTGTGTGTGTGTGTGTGTGTGTGTGTGTGTGTGTGTCTTTAGACCCAAGAAAAAAAGAGGCAGAGCCTCCTCGCTGCTGCAAATGATCATTTCTTACAATGTCCAGTAGGGGGCACTGTGACAACACTCTTGGTTTGTTATGGTTTTATTCAGTTCTTTCACTGGGGACATGAGCTGGAAAAGAAATGTATGACTGGCCTTTTGTCATGTCCACATAAGAAGGATCTGTTTTTCATGGCAGCTGTTTCAATTTGTTCTGTTGTGAAATATAGAGATTTGATTCCAAATGTATTGATCTCCTGCATTACGAGCCAACATGAAGGGAAGAAAATTGGAAACTCATTCTTTTATTTCGGGTAATTTCCTTTTTCATTAGATGTTAAACTGATCATTCCCCTAATTAAGTCAATCCCAGAATTGAGTTCATCAGACACTTTCCTCCTCACACCCACACTCCAGAGGTCAGCGTAGGTGGAACAGGAGCCATCCTGGATACCAGCTCTGAGTGCTAATGAAGCGACCTCTGTTCAAGTTCCTTGTGCAATCCCCCCCATTCACCTCCCTTTGCTATCCCCTTTTTGCCATGTGCTGCTGTCTTCCTTTAATGGCGTGAAGTGTGACTGTGCCACATGGCGGGCTGAGAAACCCACCGCTGCCTCTTCGCTGTGGAACAGAGGGAGATAACAATGTGCTGATGGTACCAACCACAACTCCACACAGATGCTGCGGGAGCATTCATTAAAGGCGACATGACTCATCTTCTTTCACTCTGCCAATATTACACCCTCTCTCACGAAGAGAGAGGTGCTGCTGTCTTAAAGGGGGTCCATTCATGTCATTTTTCAAACGCTAACAGTGAGCCAAGGAACACCTCCTTCCCATTGTTTGATGTGAACAACACACAGATACACACTTGCACAAATGGACCCTGTTTTCCCGTTCTGTCGCCTTGCAGGTGGTCTGTTTTTCACTCATATATTTCCTCTCTGTCCCCTCTTGTTATCTTTTAAAGGCACAGCCAGCTGAACAGTGGGGTGATCCAATCTCTGGGGAGTCAGACTCATAACAGGAAACCATGTGTAGAATTCAGCTCCAGCAGAAAGTGAGGTGTTGATATTTTTCATTTCGTCAAAGCAAGAGACGAGAAGTGAAGCATTGATTAAACAGCAGGAATGTTATTGAGACAGTTGGGTCAGATTGTCAGGTGCAAAACTCTCACTGTTAATACTTCATTTACAGCTGGTGAACAAAAATGTTATTCCCTTCCACATTGGAGAATCGTATGTCAAATGGAGATCTGCCTGTGTTGAAGAACGGTAAATGTCCTGATCCTGTGATTGATTACGAAGTCCTATATGTATCCCACCCATCCTCCACCCATCCTATCGTTCCGTCCCCTCTCTCCCCTTCCATATTGCTCCTGTACGATACTGTGATACATGCCTCTTACTGGTTTTCCTGTGGACACAGTGGGAGTGAGGCTATAAAGCTACTCCATCTGAATGCTAACATCGTCTCGGCATCTTATTGTGGCTTTATTCAGCAACAATCAGCCTTTCGCTGCATTTATAGCTCCTCTGTGAGTTCTCCTGCCCTCCCTTCTTACTTCCTCCCCCCTCTGTTGCTTTCAGTTTCACCTGTCAGCATATCTATCTTTTCAGTTTCCCTCAGCAGACCTGCTCTCAATCTTCCATTATGTGAGCCTTCTCTGGCCCTCTGTCAGCTAGTTAATTCAGCATTTTAGCGTTATAGAGTAATACTATTATTGAGGTTAGCCTTATTTGCTGATTGAATCGTTAGGTGCAAAAAGCATTGTACGTGACGTGGGTTTGTTCTCTATGACCAAAAAGCAGCTACACATTCACCCTGTCTCACTGCCAGCCCCTTTCAACTGCACCTGATGGACATTCAGTGCTCTTGGAGGCGTAAAAACAGAGTCAAATCCAAACAAAGGTAAATTTAGGAGAGATATGGAGGGAAGCAAAGGGTGTTGCATGCAGTTTTGAAAAGAAAGGAAACTCAGGGTTCTACAGGCTGCATATAAATATTCCATTAACTTCTGCCAGCTCCATAAAAGCATAGCAGTGCAGTTATGCATTCAGTGCCTGGAATTTAAAATGAAATTATTGTGGAGGAGGAGATGGAGAGGGGTGGTGAAATAGCAGTTTCCTTTCTTCTAATTTTCTCCTCTTCCCTCTTTCGCCCTTTCGCCTTATCACGGGTGACACTAATCCAATTTCATCTCAGCTTGTGACAGCTCTAACGTGGTTTTGTGGACCCATTCCACCACCCGTGTGCACTCACACACATATAATTTACACACACTGCTGAAAGGTCAGTATCCAGACAGTGTGCAAACCGTGCACGTCCATGACTGCACACACTATACAGACTAATGACACAAAATCTTCCTCAGGCTGTCAACTCACAGCACCAGCTGACAAGGCAGACATAATCTTTATCATCTGTGACTTTACAGTAAACCTCATCTGAAATTGAAAGACAAATCCAATCGGTCTGCACAGTATCCAGCGTCTGATCCAAATAACAGAACTTAAAGGAACATTTCAGGTTCAGACAATAAGTCTTGTATCCAGATACTATGCAGGTGATATTTTCCAGGCGTTCTGATTTTCAAATACAGGATGAAGGATGGGTAAAGTAATACTTTTGGGGCAGATCATGTTAACGTAACCAAAATAGACTTATTTCATTGTTGAGTGTCATCTGTCAACAGGATTACCAGTTATTATATTTACACCATATTCTGTCTCATATTTTTTGCAACTGACACAGACACAATCTTTAGCTCATTGGTAAACATTCTATATCCTACTGTTATTCCCCCATGTTTTCAATTGGATTCTGCACAACAGGGTGGCAATGTCTAAATGTGACACAAGGTCATGCTGTCCTTATTGCTCTGAAGAAAACAAATGGCAGTCAAACAAAAGCAGACATCACCCTTCGAAGCAAGAGAGGTGATTTCCTTGGAAAGTGGTCATTTGAAACCGGGTCACAGCAGGGTTATGGTACACTGGCTTATGTGTATTTGTTCCTGTTGTTTCGTGACACAAAACCTCCAACAGTGTTGGGGTTCAATCAGTGTCATAAATCATTCACGCCAATGTGTTGTGTATTATGGGTGAACTATTACTTACACTGAAATAATGAATGAACTTCCCTCTAGGTTTGAACCACATTCGTCACAAACTGTCATCTAGCTCACCCTTGAAAGCCAGCGATTTAGGCTCTCTGGTCACTGATGATAGTAAAGAAATGCCTCCAGGGTAATAATGAGCTTGGCTTAGTTCTGTTATTATAGAAGATTACATCTGGAAAATATTGGTACACCAAACTTTGTTTTTGATTATTGAGTATAATTTGATTATTATACTCCTTTCATACTGGATAAAAAAAATACATTAAAGTGTGTTTTTCACCAGTGGGAAATGGTACAATCTGCATTCATTCCGTCATACAAATCAAGTAGTCATTGGTATTTATCTGCTCCAGTTCTGACTGACATTGATTTAACGTATAAACTAATGTAACTAATGGTATAGATATGGAATCAGTGTGAGTGCTGATGATGCTCTTTATTTCATAGCTTGGGGTTGGAAAGCATATGCGATAGTATGATAGCCAACCTAACATCTGCTGTAGAGAGCAGTTGGCTCTCTCCACAAAGAGGAGTAAACCTCAGAGCCACAGCGGCAGCTCAGCCCAGATTAGCTGCGCACATGCACAGAACATAATTTGCCAGATTGCTGGAGTTTCTAGCTCCATTTCAAACAAGCGTATCCACTGATTTCCGTCTGTAACATGAGGTTAGGATGCTCTGAATGCACAAGTGTTACAACACTTGGTGCGTGTGGAGACAGATCACAAAGACTGTTTGAAAGCAGAAATGCAAACTCGCCCTACGGAACAACCAAGGCCAAACAATTGACACCATAGGTTGAGAAAACAAGCCTTCAGAGTCAAAAACAGACAGTTGCAGTAATTCAAGGATGGTGAAACTAGATGAATAAGTAGTTGATGTTTTTCCAGAACATACCTTTATATTGTGAAACGTGTCAGGTCTTCCAAAACTTATTTCATTTAGAAATAAAGTAGTTTCAATGTGGCTGCACTTCAAAGTCAGCTTGGCAGATACGACCCAGTTAATTTCAAAGACAAATTATACATACATTAAAGAATCAATTATGGCCCAAAAGTACTCATCATTAAACTCAACTTGTTATTTAGCAAAATAGCTTCTGGAGCTGCATTATTACGAACTACCACTTGACTGAAGACTTGGTGGACAATGCAGTTGATATCACTGACTCACCTGTCACATAACCACTCATGTGGTCATACAGTATGCATATCTTGAAAAAGCCAGTCTGACCAGAACTCACTTAAGAAATTGAGGAAGAATCAAACTTGTAAAAAGCATCAATAAACGCAGTTATTCATTCCGTTTGTGCCCAAATAAAGATCCGCTGAATATTATAATATAACACATATCTCCCCGCCGTTTTGTTGCTTTAACCTTCTTCAAACCAACAGGATCCCATAAATTGAGTCAGAACACTTCTAAGAAGGTCAACTGTTGAGGAAAAAAAAAAAAAGAAAAACAGGGCTCCTAGTACAAATCTGTTTAGGGGTTATTTTTGAGGAGAGTCATTTTTTGTTCCTGAGCAACCACTCCAGATGTACAGGTCCTTCCCCTCCCAAATCCCACTTTAACGAGCATTTCATGGCTAGAGGAACTCACATTTATTATAAAGACCCAACATACCCCCAGGAGCAAGCACATAGGGAAAACGTTGTTGAGGGTAGAAACCCTGTGCAGAACCAGGCTCTGGCCATCTACCTCGGTTGGATTGAAAGAGAATGAGTGCGCCTGAGTGGAGTTTCACCTTCACATTAAGTAATATTATAGTAATCACAGTGTTAGATTCAGTCATATGTAATTCAAAAGTCAATCACTGCATTGATCAGTGGAATAATGTGATTGTAACAGAGAAGAGGGTCTGAGGTGGGCTTTTGTCCCAGTCCTGGCAGCTTCCAGTTTGGAGCTGTTCATCTGGCAGCCAGTGAGTCCCTGTAGCACTCCTGAACAGGATGAGCTGGTTAAACACCCCCTGCTGGATAAACTACACAGCTTAAATCTCCATGGGCCCTCTGCAAGCTCCTACAACGGATCAGCTCAAGTCCATCAGCAGGACATGGGACTGGATCCATTAATCTGTGTCTTTCTGAAAAGCTAATAATACAGACAAACAAACGTTTCCTCTTCGTTATAGTACTTGGCAGAGTTCCACAGCACCATCAGGGCCTTTTCTTTTTGATGGTTTAGGAGAAATCAAATTAGATCATAAGAAAACAGGACTAAAAACATCATTTGTATTTACCCACTCACCAGAATAAACTGACATTGTAAGTTTCTCAATCCACAGCTATAAATAAAGTCAGCTTAACCTAAAATATGGTGCATATCAACATTGCTGAAACGTGGGGATGTCGCTGTGATGATGTGTATATAGTTTCACAACTTTAACACAGCCCCACAATGATTTTCTAACACCAGCCAACTTCACGTCATGACGGCACATCGTAGAACATGTCAACATTCCCACAGCGTGAACTTAATTTCAAAAGGTTGCGGTGTATAAATGTTCAGGATCTTAGGTATCTGTGGTCTGGAAGTGTTTTTTTTTCTGTTTGTTCGTGTTGCTCACAAGACTGGCAGGCCGATCCCAGTGAACTTGCTGGATGAGTGGAGCACAGGACAAAGACATTCGTTGTCTATCAGTGAGCACTTGACAGCTTGCATACTCCATCAGGTGTGAATGTGAGTGTGAACGTGAACGTTGACTATCATTTCGGGACAAAGGTGCATTATTAATGCACCCTACTATTATTATTATGCACCCATTGACCATTGGTTATAATGCATTCATAGCACATGTCCATTGTTTGAGCCATTCTAATCATCTCTCTGGACATCTGCTTTCTCTCTCTTTTGCATGTTATTTTGACAAATTCGGTGGACATTGTTGCAGTGTGAAACTCATTAAACTTGTGTCATACCCAACTGATGATGAAACAAGTACATTAGCCAGTGTTTTTCCCTCATAATGTGTGGATTTGTTTGTGTGCCAGTGTAGACACGATGCTGCTGGCTCTTTCACCAGTGTGCTCAATTTATTTCAGTGTGGCTGGTTTTGGATGATGTGAGGCCAGGTCTCTGCCAAGTGATTGGGTCTTAGCAGGAATCTCCACATAGGGGGTAAATGAAAACCAGATTGTGGGTCTCCTACGTTAAAACTTGTTAATGAGATAGTTGCCTGCCAAAGAGCAAACCAGCGTGTCTGTGTAAAGGCTTAACAGTTCAGGAAAATATTTGTCTTTCAGGAGGAGTTGTATTAGGGATATTCCAATAAACTTTGGGCTGTAATTGCCCAATAAAAGGCTTCTTAATCACAGAGGAGGATAGAATTTACATTTAATCTTAAATGTGTTACTGAAAGGACAATGTTTGGTTGAAATGGAGATGCTGCGCTAGTGAACTATTTCATGTGACATCAGTATACAGAATATGTAATATTATAGAACATATTATACCATAGCTCTGTTCAAAGTCGGGAGACACCAACCACACACAAATATTATTCAAATTGTAAATGATTGCTATTGCTAATTATTGCTATTGCAGCTTCCCTCACAGCGAGAAGGTCTCTGGTTCGATTCCTGCCCTGGGGATCTTGTCTAGAGCTTGCATCTATCTATCTATCTATCTATCTGTCTATCTGTCTGTCTGTCTATCTATCTATCTATCTATCTATCTATCTATCTATCTATCTATCTATCTATCTATCTATCTGTCTGTCTGTCTGTCTGTCTGTCTGTCTGTCTGTCTGTCTGTCTGTCTGTCTGTCTGTCTGTCTGTCTGTCTTACTAGCTAGACAGATAGTGTCGCCCAGCCTTTCCTAAATACAACTGTGAAAGAGTTAATAATAATTCTTTCTACCTTTTGTTATTTTTGTTTAGTATTTCTTTCCATTTTCCTTAACCCACAGCCAAACTCTCTCTGACCTCAACCAGTTAACTGAAATACACCTTACCAGTCCAGCTGCTGAGGTTTGGAAGGATGGGAACGTAATTTTATGGGGGAACAGATTTCGACATTTCAACACCTTAGTTCATGGAGCTACCACTCATTGAGAACACGGATATGAAATGGATATTGATCTCACAGAGAGAACTGCTGGTGGGCCAGAGAGTTTGAGTATTTCATCCTTTCGTAACAATTTAGTATCAGACGTCAAGTTCATCCTTGCAATGGATTTGCACCATAATGACTTTTGTTGCAATGGAAGAGAACAGAGAGGTAATGAGAATTTTCTGTGTGTGTCTGGAAAACATGAAAGATGACTCAATGCTTCATTCTTCAGTTTAAGTACACAGATGTACGTTTTGTCATATCTGTGTATCTATTCAAATCTGTTCTGTCTTCCTCATTTCTTTAAACATTTTGTGTTAGTCGTGTCTGCTATTTGTTCCTTTTAAAAGGAACATGAACTCTGACGTGCAGTTTTACCTTTCCGTTCTGACACTTGAGATGTTGTACGAACAAGATGAGCCAAAAGGGGGTTCTGCTGCCGTGTTCACTGAGCACAACTTCAGCACTTCATTCAAGAGAAGTCCACACTGCAGCTCTCTCGCCTTTGAGCTGTCCGCACTTGGAGGAGATTATTATAAACCTTCAAACATCAACATGGCCCCTGCAGTGAGGGCACATACAAGCTGGATTTAAGTGGCCCTATTGTCCTGCTGCTTGCTGCTTGGTGCGATAAAGCAAATATAGACAAGGGAGATGTGGTTGTTGTTGGTGACAGCTGTGTAGTGGGGATGTATTTTTTTTCCTGGGCCACCGGTGCCAGATGCTTGCAATGTGCCAACGGCGGCCACGTGCCTCTCCAACCCACCGTGCCGCTGTCCTTTGGCAGCTTGACACAACCATCTGCATGTTTGCTTGGCAACCTCTCCCTCTAGTCAATTTACTTTACTGCACAGTTCTCGTTTCTTCTGTCCTCCGGGGAATATCCCAAGTTGTTGGATTCACAACAGACCCCTGAGGATGTCTGACTTATACCTCACTTGTATTCTATTAATAATTATACTATATATTAACTATCTCACACCAGACTTTTATCTACATCGATGACCTTTTGACTTATTTTCAGCTGTTTGGTGAAGGTGAGGCAATTTCTTGGGTAGATTTAGGAAAGTGGCATTCACCTTTCACACTACTGGTTAGAATTGTGACATTCTGGCCCTTAAGAAGTACATGAACCCAAACCTAACCCTCATATTTTATTTTACAAAATGGGACAATCCATATTTGCTTGTAGATATGCAAGTTTATATCCAAGTGGCTAATTTCCATCTCCAGTTCCACTGGCAGGTTGGTGCCAATCTCAATAAGAACAATAAGAAATACTGCAATACTCTTTTCCTGTACTCTCTATTATATAGTGTACAATAGTGTTCCATCTCTACGTCATCTTCTTTGTAGCATTGTGGGCTCAGTTCCTCGCTGATAGATGTGTTCTGTTTGGCACCTTTGGTCAATGCAGCTGTACTTTTTGTCTGTTGCAGACTCGTTTGTGTCTTTTAATTAAGTGCAGATTCAGATTAGTAAGCTTTGCGTTTTGGTACATTTGTATCACAATGGATGGTCTCTTTGAAATCCCTGACGTCCCCCTTGCTGGAGAAGGTGATATTTTTTTTCTCACCTCTGATGTCATCACTATGAAGTTATTGTCTTTAACCTGCCTCTACTGTGTCTTTTGTTGTCTCATTCTGTGATTGTTTAAACTGTTGAGAGTTGTCTGGAAAGGCAACTTGTTTGACCTTAATGAGTGTGTATATCTAATGTGTAATATGACGGTGGTATTTTGTGCCACAGTGTACAGGGTGTTTCCGAGGTTGGACAAACTGCTGCCTGTGCTAATGTTTCTATTAGTGTTGTTGAATACCCCATCTGCACACACACACACACACACACACACACACACACACACACACACACACACACACACACACTCGTGTGTGTTTGTAGCTCATTTTTCCTCCTTTCTCCGGACAGGAGTTGTTGGGCCGAAGCAGGTGGCTGACACTGTGGGGCCCTGAGGGTGTCGTTTAGAATGTTTGTGGTGTTTACGTGTTGAGTGCAGCATCAAGGCCTTCAGACGATCCTTTCCACCAGGTGAACTTCATCCCTGCTTCCTACTTCCTCTTCTCTCATTAGCAGACTGACTACTGTACCTACAGGGTGCAGTGCAGGAATTTTAATCTCCTAGGCTCTCTGAAACAAATGTGATAATAGAACGTCTGCCTTAAGTGTTTTTCGCACCTGTGTGACCCTCTCGAATCCCAAAGTACTTGAATCCCTGTCCTTGAGATCAAATTCCCCCAAGGTGGTGCTGTCTATGCTACAAAAAACAACCCCCCCCCCCCCGTTCCTTTCCTGCCACGAGAGGAACGCAGCTCTATCTTTCATCCTGAGTTCAACATTACCAGGAGGCAGAGATTTTTTTTATTTTTTTTAAGTGTGATTACATTTCTCTGTGAGCGCTACCAATAAACCGGATCTATTCTTGCCAGCAATGAACCTGCTCTTTCATTCCGTTCATTTCGTCATCTCAATAGAAATGGAGTCCAGTGAGACAATCTTGGCCACTGTATGAGCAAAGAACAGCACAAGGGAACAATGAAGTCTAGCAACAACAGGTTTGAGACATGGGTTATTGTTTTCATATGAGACTTGATCATTGGTAATCACAGAAATGTAATGAAATCTAAGATGTGAAAACATGCCCTCTAAGGCAGGTTTTCATTGTCTCCCCTCCTGCCCTGCTATGTTATCTTTCTCCGCTCAATTAGCACTGTTTAAATTGTTCAAATGTTTTTTATTGCCAATCAGATAGCTACCAAGCCCAGAGGTCTCTGTTTAATATTTTATCTGCAGCTGTGTGGATGCTATCAAAAGTGATCTCCCATTCCTCTCATTTCCTTTGAAGCATTCATTTAACAGCTTGTAAAGGTATCAAAGACTGGACTAAATAGCAGGGCTGACATCTATATAACCAGTGTTGCTGGTTTGTTCTTTGCACAAAACACTAATTCCCACATAGTGGTGCAAATGATGTAATTTAATGCTTGTAATAGCAAGGGAACACCTATTTATTTTGACCTATTTGAAACAGCAAAACAATTTTTTCCTCATGAATATGAACATTGTTAAGGCTTTGCTCAGTGAATGAGCAAATGCCGTTATCCAATGTCCCCATCAAAGACCTGTGTTTACTTTTAATGCTTCCTTTTGCTGAGCTAATCTGCACTCAACCTTACATCAAACCCAAACTGGACATCATCTAAGATGTTTAAACCACCATAAGTGACCTCAGTCCAAAAAAAGATAAAAAAAACAACAACAAAACAACAGATTCTAAAAGAAAAAATGCTTGTAACAAACAGTATTTAAGTAGAAAAATAAATCCCATTTATTGTATTCTTTAAAAATAAAATAAATAAATCCGGATTTCAATCTGGGAAGAGGACATTGTGGTTTTGGGGTTGGATGGACAGGAAGATCTTTTGGGAAAGTTCGTGACTTTTTTTTTTCTTTTTCTTTTTTTTTTCTCAAAAGTGACACAAACTGTTTTTTTTTTCATCTGTGTGAATTTGCCTTTGAGTTCTTGTGAAGTGTGAACTTCAGTGCCAGAACAGCCTTTCAGCCATCTGTTAAAACTGGACGAGCTTGTGTTTTTGAAAGACTTTAATATAGATTTAATGCAGGTTTCTTGGCAGAAAAATCAAATCCCTAATAGGTATAATAGTCATAAATATAAACAGTTTTACACTGGGTTTGTGGGGAAAAAAAGTTTGGGAAATTTTATCACTCAGATGTTAGAAGAGAAAAACGTATCTGATTGGTTAGCATTTGATGATCGCTGAATTTGATTTAATTCAAACAATTCCAATTTTTAATTCATAAAAGGGGACTGACTTTCACCGCACATGTAGCAGGATTGAAGAGGTGAACGAGAGATGGATCTTAAATTCTGTACGAGAAAAAGTGTGTTCAGCAAAATTCCTTGAATCCAAAAGTGAGTTTGCCTGCTGCCGGGATGACTGTCCAATAAAAAGTTTGTAATAAAAACACTTACTGAGACCTGCAGAGGATGTTTTTGGAACTTAATTAGAGACGAAAATGACACCTCTGAGATTCATGAAGAACAAGTTTATGTCTTTTAATTCACACACACACACACACACACACACACACACACACAGAGAGGCGCTGGTCTTTTCTCTGCCTGGTCATTTATCCTTCTCTTTTGTCTCTGCTTAATA
>CAAKHB010007578.1:50784-76054 GCA_901007665.1 Aeoliscus strigatus | reverse complement strand
CTCCAACCTTGCAGTGATGACATATTTGCATACTGTTTACAGCCTCAAAAATTGAGAATGCAGACTCAGACATAAAATATTAAATAAAGCAATTCCTTGTGGTTATTTTTCTCAGTTCATTTCCACTCCACCTGGAAATGAACTATACAGTTTTTGTCTCCAAGTCTCGTCACATGGTTGAACCTCCAACTCGCCTACCGATACAAACTAGATCAAACAGGAAAGCAAAATGCTGAGCTGTAGACAGGAAACCATCGTTCCTTGTCCCTGCACGGTGCAAAGAGAAGCAGTACCATAGCCTTGGAACTGAAGGCCTAAAAAGCCCCCAAAGCAAGAGAGATACTTGCTGACTGACCAGAATGTATGATTAAGTACCCATTCAAAGCTGAGAAAAGATGTAAGATCCACAGGGTACATTTTCTACATACTGTATAAAGCAGCATATGTGGTGCCCTGAAACACCGTCTTTACCACTTCGTCCCACTTTGAGGTGACAGTGAGCCTTTACAAGAAGGCAGTGTCTTTATCTCACAGTTAATTGTATCTCTCTCCAGCTAAATTTGGTTCAGTTGATGGCAGCCGCCCATAGTAAGGTGTGATGGTTGTAAATTTGACCAAAAAAAAAAAAGTGGACGAGAAAACAGAAATACCCACGGTAAGGTTTGGAAATTTAGGTAAGTAAAGAACAGTCAGCTCAGTCAGAAATTAGACACAAAAAATGAAGAAAAAAAAAGCAGCTAAAATTTGTGTCAGTAATCCAAGGTGAAGTGCAGGGGTTATATTCGGACAAAAAAAAGAAAAAGGGAAAAAGTGAAAGCTCAAATTTGTGTCCATCCACTGAGGTCACCCCCTGGTGGTGTGTAGTGTGGAATAATAAGAACTTGCTTCTTTAAATCGGCTACAAATGATATCTTTGATGTGGTGGTTCAACAAAAAGTCATCATTTGTTTTATAGTGTACCAGTGTAGTGAGGAGGATTTGTTATATCCCAGCAGCAGCCCATTGAACAAAAATATGTTTTCCAAGTTTTCTGTCTGTGCTTAACATCTATCCTGTAGAAAAAAGCACTGTGTGCAATAGTCCTGCAACCAGTTCAATATGTTTCCGAAGTTCAACACCCATTTGAGATACAGAACAACTGCTTGGCAAATGTGAGCCTCAAGCTGCAAATTAAAAAATGGTTTGTAAAAGCAGAGAGTATGTCATCTGTTTCCAACATCTGAAAGTAAAAGTTACATGAATGAACAGTTTTCCTGAGAAGAAATAAATGAACAGGAAATAAAATAGAGAAGACAAATAAATACTTACCCCCTCAGTCCTGCTCTGCACCCGAATCTGAGTAAAACAATGATAGATTGATGATGCATTGATGATAATCACCTGATATGCACAAACTAAATAGATAATAGGTATGTTACAAATAGACACCAGAGCCACTGGCTGTGTCTGCACCAACATCTGGCTGGCAGATGTGCCTCACTGAATCTCTATGTTAAACTCTGCAAAGAAAAGTCTCCAACTTTGGTTACAAGCAATTTTTAAAAGATGAAAATTATTCATATTTTTACCTACCCTCCGTCCCTGAGGTAAAATATCAATTTCAGGAATGAACCAGAGCGTGTTCAGATCTGTTGGATCACCAATACTCTATTGTAGAAAGGATTTACTGTAAGTAGTAACATATTCCTCCCAGGTAATTCTTTTACGACAAGTGAAGGCACAACATCCCCAAACCAGCTACATCATTCATAAGATGCAGCAATAGTGAACCTTCCTATAACCTTTAAGCTTCCGTCCTTGTTGCAAGTGGATCAATAGAAAAGTAGAAGATATAAGTGCAATAGGCCGCTGTCCACCTGTCTGTGACCTTTGAAAGGAAAATCCAGGGATGCTGCATCTGAATGCCTGACTGTGTTGCAGCGTGGAATAACCCAGGCACAATCATGTTTTTGAAGCACAACAAAAGGTTGCATCTGGGTGCTCGTAGGTTTTCGCCCCTTTGCTAGATGGACTTGTTGGTCGACCTGGGGGTCCTGTCAGGGGTGCTGATGCTATTAATATATGATGGTGCTGATGGAGGTAACCTTTAGGGCATCCCACTGCTGTGCGCTCTCAGGTAACCTTTTCCTTTCAGCCGGACGCCTTCCTCCAGACACCAACTTGTTCTGATGCCCACAGACCGGTTTTGAATTTATATTTTATCATTTACAGTGATATAGCCTACATCTTAATTTCTTCTGACAGTGGGAGTGTGCACACATGTTTTTATAATACTTATTTTTAATTAGCTTTTTTTCTGGGAAGCTACTGGTGTTCCTTTATTTATTTATTTATTACACTTTTTTCACCTTTCACACGGGTCTAAGCAGAGGTTTGGAATCCCAGTTCTAAGAATCATTTGAAGCCCAACCAAAGCATTCCCTTTTACAATTCTTGAACTGTTCCATTAACTGAACCAATCAATTTACATAACCATTTTTAAGTAATTGTGTGCAAACTTGATACTTGATACTTGAACTTTACTTGATAATCACGGTGATATATGTTGGGAAAAACACCTCAAATGTTAAACTTAACATTTAAAGCATAAGTGATGGCTGGTCCACCCAGAAGAAAATGAAGGGTCCGGTCTTTCTCTGGGACTCTCTGTCGTGGCTGGGAAACGGGAGCAGCAGTATGGTTGTTTTCAAGGTTCTCAAAAGTTTGTTTTTTTTTTTCATCTTTTTTCACATTACATTACTTCACATTACTCTTCTTCTGTGTCAGAGTCCCTGTTTGATTTCCCACAGGACTCTCAGCACCTCTTGACTGACGTGAACACAATTACTTCAAGATGAAGTAAGTCATGAAAACAAAGAAGTGGTTGCTGATTGCTTGGCGTTACCACACTTCTGCCTGCACAACTGACTAGACCTCATCTCGCTGTTAATATGTTGGTGTGTAAAATTGATGGTCTTATTCGATATTGGTGCAGTAAGCATCCGACATGTAAATCGGCATTGGCAGATGTTCCTCACAAATGAAATGGAGAGATCAGTCAAGTCTCTTTTTGCCCCCTTGTTGTTCAAGCTGTGGCACAGTGTGATTGTTGTTGTTGAGCTGTTTTTCAAGTACGTTTACCATTCTGCATTAAGAAAAACTTAAACCGTTAGTGACGATTAAATAGTAAAATAGAATTTAAAAATTATTCATATCCTCTCTCAGCTCCAATCACTTCACAACAAAGTAGCTGTTGTAGTAAATGTTAGCTGTATGTTAATATATTTCATTCATTGGCTAATTCGGGATTGCACCAATTAAAGTGGGTAACACAGAACAGATATAGTGTGATATTGAGAATTTAAGAAAAAAGGAAAAGACTTGGTGCGCTAACTGTCTTCCATCAATCAGTCCATCAAATGAAATTAAATCTTTAGACTCTTCTGTGGAGAATGAGTTCTATGCAGATTATAATTGTTTAATGTGATAGTGACAACAGAAGCTTTTTTTTCTCATGATGCCCACGAAGTACAGACGCTTCTGTTTGGTGGGTGATGAGAACATTCAAAAAGAGTTGGATAGAGTGACCTGTAACGAGAAAGTACATCAGGGCTTTCAAGCGGTTTTGTCTCGACACTTGTAATCTTCTCTGTCTGTCTTCTCTTGCTTTGTCTGTGATGAAAAGCTACAGACTGAGTTGCCTTGAAGTTTGTTTGTCGTGTATAAAACAATGTCACAGCAGTTTCACACAGCCATTGCTATGGCGAAGCCACTCATGTTGAAAAGGTACTGCATTGTCGTAGAAAACAATGTGTCTGTCACCAAAACCAAAACCTGACTTACTAGTGAGGAGTCTGAGTGGTACTGGTGTCTGTAGGGTTACTGAAGGTCATTGTCGTTAACACCTTGAGAGGGCTGTGACTCCTGGCTTAATCCCATGGAGGACATGAGAGTCGTTGACCTACACCCGGCCATCACGTCGCTGCTGATCTGCCTTGGCAGTGATGTGTAAGTTGCAAATGGCTTCTGTCATAGACTTCCTTCACCGCTGAGACATGATTGTGCCACTTGCTGTGTTTTCGTTTCCTTTTACTCTCCTAAACCATCTGTCTTCCTTGGCGAAGAAACCAGTCCCAGAAACCAGTTGTGCCAGTTGTCGGTGCACATGCTCCTGTTATCATCCAAACATACTTTACAGTCCCTGTGTTCACTGTTTTGATCACCAAACACGTGTCAGAACAAGATCCTGTTCTATTTTGGCATCTTTAGTCACTGTCATCCATTTGTCTTCCTAAACAGGTCAATGGATGCTGCTCTTTACTCTGTGTGAGATAGGGAAAGAGAAACAGGGATAGAATAGCTCTGGGAGCAACTGGATAATGATTTTTTGTTTCATTGTCAGCGCAGTGTCCAGCAGCAGTCGACAGATTGTTCAGGAAGCGGATGTGTATGTGCCATTGATCTCGGCCATCTGATAAATAAGCCCAGCAACAGCATGTTAACCTCAGACGGCGGGAGCGTTAATCCATTTCAGAATGTCCTGCTGCTTTTCACTTTGCTCGATTTCTCCCGCCTGGCACACGGAAAAGGGTGTAAAGTGCTGCTGCCCTCCTCCTCAGTTTTTTTCTTTCAGTGTTTTTTTTTTTTTTTTTGGTTTTATGAAATCCTATCAGAGTGCCTGACTTAGAAATACATTGTTATCAGTCAAAGAAAAGGAGGGTTGTTTCTCTGCAGTCCAAGAAATTCGATTTGTTCAAGGCTGCAAGGTGTCATCTGCAACTTTATATTGGCAGCAGCCTTAACAATCAGACTGATTTTTCCCTGCAGCGGTTTACATGCCGGCCATCCTCTCTCTAATGTTTACTACTGTAATGAGAAACAGAATATCACTTAGCTCGGGGCATGCCTGATGAAATACACAAGACTGGGAAGTAATAGATTTGTTATTGGGGGAATTTTATCATTAATGGGTGTGTTTTAAAAGGAGCTGAAGGTTAATGGAAAGTGCCTGAAGGCAGAACATGGGATCGCTTAACACTGAAGGAGGGTTGCTAATGAATTTTCAGTCTGATAGCAGCTTTGAGATTATTGAATGTCATTACAGGTGTGTGCCACCTTCTCATATGCAGAATCTGATGTAACTATTTCTAATTAAACTAAAGTCAATGGAAAGTCAACAGGGTGGCGGCCAGCAGTGGAATACAGTAAGTTGAATTTGTGACAATGATCCAGGAGAGTGGGACATCGAAAGTTTTGATTTTTTTACTTTGTATATGCTGTATTTGGAACAAGTCAAACAGCCATTTGCTCCTATCAGTGCTATACATCTCTCTTCTGTAGAATGTGCAGACTTCTCAGACAGTCTCAACACCTGGCCAAATAAAACAGATTAAGTCAACTGAGCCTTTATTGAGCTTCATCTTTCCCTGGTGTTGAGCTTTTTCTCAGCTCAGGTCATCAGATAGACGTGCTATCACAGCCGTCTGTGCCTTAATCCTCCGTCAGACGGTGAGATTGTAGAAGTTCTTAGTTTCAATGAATATAAGTCACTCTGAGCAACATCAACTTGATAAACTTGTGTATGACATCAGGTTTGATCTATGCACACCGTATGCTGGTGATATGTACTAAATTGCAGACAATGACAGAGGTTGAGCTTACAATAATCAAATAAGTTACAGCAGTGAACACACACACAAAAACACACACAGACAATTTTTGCATTCTTTCAGGAAAAAAGAGTAACAAAGAGATTACAGTGTATTTATCTGCAGTGGAATGAAGACTCACACATTTGAATGAAGTCTAGTACTTTCCTCTGACACCGGTTTCATGCTTCCTACGGACCTCTGTGTCCATAATCATGGGTGCGTCTGAGCATAATACAATTTGACCCGTTGCTAATGATGTCCTGACACTTGCTTAGTGGAGCTCTGCATTTGGATAGCTGGCTGCTAATTGGAACTGACACAATACCTGTAGATCACTGGGCACAGTGTTTATGAGGGAGATGTTAGGAGGTTGGCAAAGGTTTATTTATGATTTTGCATTATATTAAAGCTGTTCATTGAGCTGAGAGCGCTCCTGTGCAGCCACAATTCATCAATATCAGTCACAAAGAAGCTTGAGTGGAACAGTAAATCTAGTGATAGACATACGAAGATACCACACCACCATTTTTTTTTTCTAGGGGAGGACGTAACCAGTGTCGGTACATGTCACTGTCCACTGCTAGCGTAGACTCGTCTGGACTGAACCCATGTGTTAGCGTAATGCATTTTTTGAGTGCAACTTGAATAGAAATAAAAACTACGTATAAACATTTCTCAGGAATGGAGGTAGGGGCAGTGCTGCAGTTGCTTACAGCCTGGTTCTCTCCACTGCTCCGCCTCATTTCGCTTCATTTCCAATGCGGTTTTGGCGAGCTCATTTAAGATTGAATACATTTTCCCAATGGCCATGGAAAGGGCTTGTTAAATGTGCATACTAATTGGTAATTTTGACAGTGTCCTGCATTTTAGAAACATTTTAAAAAAACATTTTAAAAAATGTAAGCCTATACATTTCAAAAAAGATAAAGTTTTAATTTTGAAATAATAATGTTACTATGTCATACAGTATCGTACATTACATCACAAAATGAAAGTTAAAAAAAAATGAATTCGATTTTTTTAGATTCTACAAACATTTCTCAAAGGAAAATGTACTATATTTAAACCATACTGTACATGATCATGCATTCATCTTCATTCATCTTGTCCCATTTGCTCTGGTTACGGGCTGTGCTGGAGCCGATCCCAGCTGTCAACAGATGAACAGCAGGTACACCCTGGACGAGTCACTAGGTCACCACAGGGCCAATGATCATACGTTGGCATGAAAAATAAAGAAATACATTTTAACCATCTGGCTTCACCATGGACATTTTTGTCCATTTGAGCAAATTTTTTCCTGTTTGTCTGTCCGTCATTTTGGCTGTGTAAGTGCTATTGGCAGAATGTTCTGTAATAAGGTCTCCCTGTAGACAAAGTCTGAAATTCAACATTTCATTTTTCCAATTGATCAATGGAACACTATGAGACACATTTATTTATACTGTTGAGTAACCAGTGGACAAAAATGTCCAGTTCCAAAAACTGTCGGGAGATTAAGCCTGAGTGTTAACACATGTTTGTTTGTTTGTTTGTTTGTTAACTCAAGAGCCAAATGAATTTAAACCAAAAAGCCACGAGGCATAATTATCACCTTTACTAGACTTTTGTATTTGGAAACATCTGTGAAAATAACATCTGTTTCTGTTTTAGACACAGTACAATTAATGGACTGTTCTGCTGTATTTTAACCTGACATACTTCCACTAAATCAAAATCAGGAATTCCTACAGCATTTTTACATGAAGCATTCAGAACGCTAACGTATATGGATCTACCATTGATGCATCTCACATGTGCAAGTTAATTGGCCAAGGTGCGTTTTTTCTACTTCTTCTGAAATCCAGACAAACTGTAGAGAATTGTATTCCAGGGGTTTTCTTTCACAAATGTACAAATGCACACAACAGGAGATTGTCAGACACGTCCACACTCACTATAAGTCTTGTTTGGCTCAGAATGGCGTCTGGGTACAACGTGCATGAGACAGAATGTGATATAGTCAGAAAGCTGAGGTCATGTAACTTGTTCACAATGACATTGACAGCTGAGTCTCTTGACGTCCATTGAATCAGTGGAATAACATTTGTTGTAATCAACTTGAAAACTCCTTCTCACTGCATCACTCAGGGCGTATTTATCTAAGCTTGTTTTTAAATATCTTGTTCTTGATTTGGACATAGAATCATTCGGGGCTGTGGATGGATTTTGTGCATGACAAGACTTCACATACTGGAATGCACCATTAAACAATGTGTTTGCTGTTGATAGGACTGTATGAGAGTGGACTGTTCGGTCTATTTGATTTAGGAACAGTTGGTGAACAGTTTGCAGCTGAGATCATCCTGGATCTTTCTCGTCTGCCATCAACAGGTCATTTTTCTCCTCCCTCATCAGGAGAGTGCTGATAGTTTCCTGAGGTGCATGACATAGCCACTGGCTTTTCCTCGAGAGTTTGATTTAATTCTGCCTTCCATCCTCTGATGAAACATTGTGTCAGTTCAAGGCTTCCGTGCCCCATGTTTATTCCTGTACTGACTTAGAGGAGAGCTGGTCCTGGGAGTCCCTTCTAGACAGGACACATCTCTCCTGTAGTCAATTTAAATGACACTGGTTTCAAAGATTTAAAGCAGGCAAGGTGTGTAGTGCTGGATGACGGATAAAATGAGAAAGGTTGCTTTCCGAAGTTGGGTGGACAGTTCTCCTTGATCCGTGGAGCAGAGAAGAAGCTGAAGGTTGTTGTGACACATTTGTTCATCAGCGCAGGCGACAGCACATTTAAACTATTTCTGGAAAACCTTCATCTGTGCAGCGGCCAGCTCCATCAAGTGAACACACCTATTTTCTCGTTCTTTTTATCACCTCTGCCCAGGCATTTCAAGGAGTTAAGAGAAAGAAAAGACTCCATGTATTTTCTTATCCTCATTAGGTACTACCAACGAGACATAACGTGTCTTTGTCTCCCAAATCTGTCGACAGGCCTGGCGGCAGCAGTCTTGATGGAGCTGGTGCCATACAGGGTGTGATGTTCTTTGGAGATACTGATGTGCTGAAGGAGATGATTCAACAGTACGGGCAACACATGTGCTTTCTGAACACACATGTCCTGCAAACAGTCAGAGTGAACTTAATCTGAACAGTAGGCTGCTATTTAAAGATCATTTCTTTGTGTGTTGCTTTGTGTGTTGCTCCGTCATGGAGTTTATGTTTTTGCCGGCGTTTGTCTGTCTGCCTGTCGGTCTATTTGCAAAATAACTCTGAAAGTTATTAAAGTTATTGGTTAAACCGATTTTAGTGACATTTTCCGGAAATTATGATAATGGGACAGGGAGCAGGTGATTATATTTTTCTGTTCTTTTATTGTTCTGGATTATCGTTTGGATCCAGTAATTTTACTAAATTCACTTATAGTAGAGAGTTTTTGAGATTTGTTTAAAATGATATAAAAATTAAATGTATTATTCAAACTTATTAATATTTTTAATTAAGTTTTGCCAAATAATAACCATAAATTTTCCAGAGCTAACAATTGAGATTCATTGTTCTTTTATTCCATTATTCATATCCATATTTTTGCATTTGTTTATTTTGCCTTTTAAACAACATTCTAAAAATTTACACAATAAAACATAAATACATACATACATACACACACACAACCCATAATATCATATAAATCAAAAATATATCTGTGGTAATCAAGATTTATTTTGCAAACTGAGTTTTACAGAGTTTTACGGATGATTTAGTTTTTATTAAAAAAAGAGGCCTTAAGTGCTTACATATACACAGTACATACTAAAATTCCAGTATTTCTCTATTTGAATGTTTCTGTTGAATTGATTCACAATTTGTCGTAATTTGTAATTTTTTATGCCATTTTTTTCCACATGACTTAAGTTTTATTTTGACCTTTGCAGTGTGAAGCTCCATGGGGAGCAAAGCAGCTTATTGTGATTAAATATGTGGAACTTACAGGTTACAGGTGTTTGTCCTCATGTTGAGTGTCTGTGTAAATAATCCCGTCAAATGATTCACACAAATAATCACTGACTCGCTCACCGTGCTTCTGTGTGTCCAATCTGTGATGTCTCGAGTGTGGATGCTAACCATCCATCAGTTCAAAGAGCAGAATAACCAAGAGTGACATTCAATTACGGTATGCTAATTTGCGTTCTTTATTTATTTATTTGGGCTTCACCATTCATTTACTTAATTAGCAATTTGGACGTTAGCTATCATGTGCAGATTGCGATATTCTTTCCAATAACTGGGCCATAATGAAATATATTATGATCAATAAAGTTCCACATCACTGTTGGATGGATGGCAAATTAAGGAAAAACACGCAGAAGTGGGGAAAATAGGTTCACTAACTTATTGTCCAAGAGTCCGTCAGATATCTAAGGGATGCACATGATGACCTACACTTGTGCTGTTTCATTCCAACATATCTTATCAATTTCACTGGGCAGCTGTCACTGGCAGATGCACAGAGAGGCCAGGTTATTACCATGCACTTGAGCTCATTATCAATTATCATGCGATTGGAGGCTAAAAGAGAGTGTCTCTCGCTCTATGACAGGTAACAAGACATAGCCATCAGAAACCATTCCACAAGTGTGTGAATTGCTGCAGGCTGCTTAGCATACTCAAGTACGCGATTTGAGACACAGCATTAGTTTGTGATATAAAATCACTAAAATGTCTACTAATCACATATCTGATCTGATCATCATCCAGTTGTCTGATAGACCTCACCCCCGGCTCATTTAACATTCTATTCCAATTTTTGGACTCACAGAGATGACTGCTATCATTGCCTCTTCGCCCTTGTCACCATGTCCAAAAGTCAGAGCTCGTGCCGTTTGAATAATGAAAGCAGTGATTTTTAAGTCTGTCTGGCTCTCTGGCAGAAACCAGGAGCAGCTCCATTAAAGAATGAAAAGACAGGTCCCTTTTGTTGCCCCTAGAACTCCCCATTATTGAAAATCCCATTAAACGACAGAAGAAGGTGACTTCTCCTTTCAGTGTGATGACACATGGAAAGAGGCCTCCTGTCAGGTCAGAGATGGGGGTCCGCTGATGAAGCTTGTGAGGGGGTTTCGGCCTGAGAGAGAAACAGTTATTGATTGACTCGGAGAGCGGTGCGTCTCGTGCACTGTGTCAATCACCTGCAGATCCTTTTCTTTGCTGCTTTTTTTCCTGGCCACCAGCGATTCAAGATGCTCTTGGCTGAGTCTGTGCCCTCATTTAACTTCATTACTACGGGGCTGACAGCCAGGCAACGAGGGGAACTAACAGTATCCTTCGACCCTGCATGGTTGCCATCTCCTGGAAACACCTTTCCTGCCACCATCCATCCTCAACTACCGCCCCTCCTTTCCTTTCCTTCTTCCTCCATGTGCTTATTCTATCATTGTCTCTGCATTCCCTGTTGTGCGTGCAAATGCAGCTCAGCAGCACAGATAACAGTCTGACAAACAGGGAAGGGTTGGCGTCTGCTCCTCATTCCTGACTTCCCCCAACTCGATGCTGAGCCTTTCTCAAGGTCACTCCACTGCCTGTCAGCACAGATAGGAGGGTTGTCAGGTTGTGAATGGGAGGTTTTCAGCTGCAATTACTTTCTTACGCCTCCCACAGTGATGGCAATGTTTGATTTAACCAATGTGTGAGGTTACTTTGTCAAAATCCAAGCAGACATGATGTCCACGGTTGTGGCAGAATGGTCACTGGAGGTGGTTTTGTTGGAGGCGTACAGCATGCTAACACTCTTTATGGTCCTCTGTGGCTGACTTTCACCTTTTCAAAGATGTAGCTTCATCTTCAGAGTAGGGTGTTGACAGGAATAGCACGCAGGGACCGTAAGGATTGTGTTGGCTCACCTGGGTGGCTCACAGTACATGTTTATACACAACTCGGTGAACGTCAAGCAAGCTAAATATATGCTAATGTAATATTCACTACAAAGCTTCTCAGCAATTATCAGGTCGCGTCTCGGTCTCGGTCGTGCTGGAGCCCATCCCGGCTGTCAACGGGCGGATGGCAGGGTGCACCCTGGACGAGTCGCCAGATCATCGCAGGGCCACATGGAAGACAGGCAACTATTCACGCACACATTCACACCTTAGGATAATTTAGAGTGACCAATGAACCTCAGGATGTTTTTGGAGGTGAGAGGAAGCCAGAGAACCTGGAGAGAACCAGGTGAACGTCAGTGAACATCAAATGTCAGCGTCAGTGCTAACGGGTTAACGTCTTTTCTTGACCCATGCTGCAACCTTTTCTTAAATGGGCCAGGTGGGTTCCATGTAATCCTGCTAAGAAAAAGGAAGCGAGTGGCATAAACAACCCTCATAAATGTAGTATTAATGTAGTAATGTAGTATTTGCAGCAGCATTGTTGTGTTGAACTTTTAGAAGCTGTCTTCTATAAGACAAGAAGGATAACCACTTAACAGCCATAACAATAATTATTGTTGAAAATCATTCATCTCACTGCAGGGATTTTTGCTGCCATTGTTATATTACACAACAGCTTACAAATCTGTGGGTCTGTGGGTATGAACTGTTTGTCTTTCTGCTCATCTATCCCCACTGGTTTCCTCTGCTTCCCCCACTTCTATGTGTCTCTGCCTGTTGCTAGCCTAGTATCTGCCCAAGGGTTATGTGCCTGTAAAAGTAATTTTTCCTCACCTCCGTCGCTAAGAGATGCTCATGTGAATGTACTGTATTAGAATAGTCTGTTTGTGTGTTTTAGTTGGAGTTTTAGATTTGCAAGCTAGTTTTGACATGATTACTTCTACTTTGATCTACCTTGATCTAATTGTCTTTATTGCTGTAGCAAAGTATCGATCGATCGCATCTATCTCATCAGTTGTGGAAGTAAGAAGATTTCCGGTATGTGTGAAACAACCGTATACAGTTCATCTTACTATGACAGTTGTGTTTCCTCTCATGTTTGATGTGATATCTGTCTCCACAGCTGAAGATAACTGCATCCACATGACTCAAACATGAACTTAATTAAAATACGTGCCAGACGTGACGCTAGGCCAGAGGAAGAAAGAAAACTCTTTGCTGTGTTACCTTCAGAAGAAGCAGTAGTTTCTGTTTTCTCTCTGGAGTGTCTGTCAGTTGTCATATTTTTAGCACTTAACTTCAACCGTAGTGTCTTGCACCTTTTGGTTGTAACCGGCAAAAGGAAAGTAACACTTGAGGCGATGTGAAAATTCTGTCTCTCATGTTCATATATGCAGTGGTACACTGGAGGCGCGGTACACTGCGTATTTAGCCATGAATCACAATGTGCATATACACCGTAGACCTACACACGCATTCATGAGAGGGTTTGATGGCGGCTTCATACCCTTTGGGAGGCCAACTGCTGGTTTTATGCCCGCCACCCAGCTACCTGGGATCCAGACCAATATAACAGCTTATAATGAAGAGGTACCTACGAATATGCATGATGTTCTGTAAACGTCGCCGTTGTCATAAAGAAGACTCAACTTAGACCAGTGGTCCCCAACCTTTTATGCACCACGGCCCAGTTTTATATAAGACATATTTTTCACAGACTTGTCTTCACAGTGCAGTGGATAAACATGAGGAAATAAACGAATGTAAGCAGTCCTCTTTGTTGCAGGCACAGTGTGTATGCTGCTGTTTCACTCATTCTCTACTAGTAAAGTCTCTACACAAGGATGCTGTATTTGAAGTAGCACCTCTGCGACAAATGATCCTTTTTTGACATGCTGTATTACGACAGTCCATTATAGTCGTGCATTTAGTATTCCTTATTCCTTTAGTATTGCAGTGACTGCAGCTGATCCCTTCTTCTCTTCAGAGTTACCTCAACACCAAAGTTTCCTTCTTCCCTTCCTGAATTTTCATCTCACATCTGTGCCATTCTTACATCGTTCATTCACACTGGTTCATTACCTGTTTCATTCAGTGGAGACTCGGTCATATCAAGCTGATTCATATGTTAATATGTTCCTGAGTCGACCCCCCATGGCTTGCACAGAGAGCTGAGATATTTCTCCTTGCTCTGCGCTTTAGTTGTCTTCTCCTTTCACGACAGCCAAACTCTCCATGAAATTTGAGCTTTATCAATCCTCCCACCCATCCACTGGATTCTGGTGACCTATCATTTTTTGCCTTGCAGTAGGAACGACATTTCTGGGATAAACAATCCATTGAAATGTCACCAGATTCCACGAATCCCAGAGAGCTGCCACATCCCCAAGCTGGAAGGACTGATGTGTCAAAATTAGGCACGAACCCACATTTCGTATCATATTATGGTGTGACGACAACATGGCACAACTCTGGCTTTCAGAAATGTCATTCTCAAATGGTGGGTTGTGAAGCATATCATACTGCTATTATAGCTCACAGTCTGACCTGGAGCCAAACGATGTTAGAGTCAGCTACGCAAGTTTAAAACTTAATATGAATGTTACAGTGATGTACTTCTCTTCTACTTCTCTTCTACAGCCATGCTGTAAAATTTGAATTTAAATTCAACATCTTTAACAACAAGAAGGTAGATAATTCCAACTTTTCTTTTATGTGCTGCATTCAAACTTTCCATCATCCATCCATAGTTTGAGCTCAGCTCATAAACAAAAATTATAAAAAATTAGTACGAAAATAATTATTTTATTATTATAGTACTCATATTACGTGTGTGTCACACAGAGATTCACACTCTTTCTGAACTCCTGACTAAAAAGTTCAGTTATTAATCCTCTGAAGGACGGGAGGCACCTGGGGGGCCCTATTTTAACTGTGCAAGCTGTTTTTTGCCCACTGACTGTGTGGGTGTCTACATCTGCGCCTGCTATTCTGGTGTAATACCTAGAGAGAGCATGATGAAGAGGAATATGATTCATCTAATAATGATTCATCTAATCAAATTTAAACGCCCCTCACATACATTATAAAAATATAATAACACATGCCATGTCCGTTTATCCGTGGAAATGTGTAGTAGTCAAACCCCAGCACATCAACATCAGATAGTGGACCCCAAAGTTTTAATTGTGACTGTCACTTATGCTGCTCAGCCAACAGGTAACAGGTACAGCTGGATCAGGAAGTGGTTATGAACTGCTTGTCAAAGGACAAACCTCAGCTAGAACAGTATCTGTTCCATAAACACAGTGTTGAATGATGTCTCTCATCTGTTTATGAGAATTGTGTCTTTTCAATCTGTTGTTGTGTGTCATTCAGAGCACCTCTGGCTTATTCTGCCTGTTCGACCCCTATGCAGTGTTGGCTGTTAATAAGAAAATATCCTACAGCAGAGCTATTTGACTTCTCCACATGCAGCCTAATTCCTTCAGCAGCTACTTTCCTGCATGTTATCTTTGTTGTCCTTGAAGTCAACTTCCTTCATACTGTCTCCGACTCAAAGGTCCATTGCCCTGAGCGAGTCTGTAAGTGGTCGAGGGGGCTGAGCTCGTTTCATCCGAGGTCACCTCTCGTCTATCCCAGGCCTCCGCTCCTCAGAGAAAATATTGGACCCTCCAAAGAGTTGCCCTGCAGTTTTGATTAATACTGGTTCCATCTTTACAGCAGCTTCTGGAGGCCCGGCAGCAAACAAAAGCCCACCCAACTCTGGCAACAATGAATAACATCAAGAAACATGGACCGACTCTGAAAATGAAAATCCCTTGAAACCCTGAAGCTACGGTCCTGATCGAACTGGTGACCTTAATGCACCGACAGTTCAGCCACATGGGCAAATTTCAAGCTGTTGGACTATTTCAAAATGTCACGCTAGGTTGCCAGTCAGACGTACAGGTTTGGATTCTGACTCAATCGCTCTTTCTAGAGGATGATAAGATGTCATCAACTGGCGCTTTTCTGCAGCTTCCTGAGGTCAGAAACAAGTCAAGGCTGCTGGAGGTCTGAGAACTTTCTGCATTGATATGAACAATAGTGAAAGTTACGTAAGAACCAAGTTTTATTGTATTTACATGAATCAGGACTCCCGAGGCCTTGGTTCTGTGAGCCCGTGTTTGGGTTGTGTGAATTAGAAACATGTGGTGTTCTTGTTTTGTTTTCTGTGGCACCCAGTGTATACTATTACACATCAGACCCACCGGTAAGGTCTGGTCAGTGTGATTAACACCAAATGACTCCACCGTTGTCTGCTGGAGATGAGCGAGAGAAAGTAAAGAAGGCTATGGAGCCATTTCAAGTCCATTATGTATTACAGGTCTGGGCCGCTCAGCGGTCTGTTTCTGCGGCGTATCTATTACGTAAATTAGATGCCAATGGTAAATAGTTTTACTTTACCAATGACAAATGACTTCAGTGTGTAGTTTCAGAGCTGCTGCACTGGGTATCACAAGATGATGAAGGAGGCTGTTCTTGAACGGTACCCAGCTTCTAAATGGCCAGCTTGGTCGAGTGCATCATGCCTGTGTCAGGGAACAAACAAATAAGATGAAGTGCTCTCTCAAAGTCAGTGGAGAGGACAACCAGACGGGCTCTCAACAAACAATGATAGATGAGCAATACACAATTGTGCGGGCAGAGGAACAGGGGGAGCGTTCAATTAGTACAAAGAGAAATGGCAGTTTAATGGTACGGGTAGAGAAGCTGGCAGGCATTAAGAAACGCCACTTTAGATGGCTGACAGCCTCATTCCTGTTTCCAAATTGGTCACAAATTTATGATTTTCCATAATTGTTAATGTTTTGACACCTCATATTTCAATCTATAAAATGAATTACATGTGAGGACTCTGAAGGGATTTTTTAAGGCGCTTTCGCCATGTGAACTGATGAAAGGGTGAATTCAACAGCAATTTCTCCTCCTTCACCTCTTTACCACTCAGCTTTAGAATTTGTGGCACGCTGGAGGCTGTGCGCCAAGCTATTGTGAAGAGTTACACCGGCAAAAGTACTCCAAGCTGGACTCATGAATATTTATACGCTGATTAGGTTTCCTGATTTATCAGACTGTGACAGAAAGGAATGATGAGTCTGAGACGGTGAGGCACAAAGGTGTGGCTCTGTTAATCCAGATACTCTTCACATATTAGTCTGTCCATTAGCAATGACTGTTGGCTGTGGAGAAGAACTCTGGACTTCATCACTTTGGACTTTTGGTTATTTGGCACAGCAAGGACACAGAACAGCTGTGTGCTCATGTTCTTCACCTAAATTTCACCTATTTTTAATAAAGCAACATGCAAACATACAACACAATTATTTGTATTGCCAGTAATTATTACGGCTGTTAATAACTTGAAAAATGTGGAAAAAAAAATTGTGATTAATCACCATTGATTCATCACATGAATAATCCCTTTTTTTCATCTGTTCTAAATGTGCACCACGGTGATGTTTTAATGTACCATACAACATATATGAGGGCAAATATACTGTTCTCTCTCTGTTTTTGATTTGCAGCCCCATCGTTCTAGACAGACAGACAGATAGATAGATAGATACAATTTTATCTCACAAGAGGAAAATTCACAAGATGAAACAAGTTCAGAGTAAGAAAGAGAAAGTATCACTTTCTGTTTTCTCAAACTCCAGTATGGGTCAAAGGTCACAATTACAAAATGTGCCCCCTTTAATTTAAAAATACAAAAAACAGAAAGAAATTAGCTATATTAATATTAATGGTAATGTGTACATCAAAATACAACTTGACTTGCTTGTGTCGTTGCTGTCAGGAGGACTATAAGCTTCCTTGCTGTTGTCACATTGTTCCTCTTTTGATTAGCTGCTCAAACTATCTTTCTTTGCTTTTTGTGTTTTTGGGTCTTGTTCCATCCATTGTGCAATATTCCCAGAATAAAAAGTAGATATCCTTACAAATGACCACATTTAAGTAACAAAAAGAACAAGTAATTCTTGTTCAATGCTCATGCTGTCATAATGTGAAGATGCTGCAAAAGCCTCATGCTTTTGTTTTTCCATCCAATTATTATTACAGTCAAAACTCCCCCATGTTTACGTGTATATCAATCAGGAAGTGATGGACAGAACTTGAGCAGTTTTCACGTAAGAGGATGACGGATCCTCAGCACACGTCCCCTGGGAAAAGTAATCAATAACCCCTGGCTCACCCCAACTCGCCGCCATCCCTCACACATTTACTTTCAGCTGCCGTTTTGTTCTTCCTTGTCATCGGCAATCCTCTGCGGCCGTTTGAGTGACAGGTGAGATTAAGCACCTTTTGAACTCTATCTGGTTATTGGAGGAGCAGTCTAAATTGAAGTAGTGTTATTTCATGTTGCCTTGCTGAGTCAGTTGGAAAGTAGGAGCGGAGGGTGGCACTTCTCTGAATGAATAAAGAGGGAAAAGGTGTTGAGCCAGATCGTAAATACATTATACAACAATAATGAGAACTGTAAGAGGGTGAAGAGAAAAAAATAGATTAAAAATGTTTTGAACAGCAGTTCTTTTTTATTTAATCTGACCTGAGGAATGTGTTTTTCTGCTTGAGGTGGGAAAAACATCAATAAAACTGCTTTCTCATTTAAAGAGAAAGAGGGATGACCAGAAAAGAACTGTTAATCTTAAAATGAAACTAAACCCTAGTGCGATTCTATCCCGGAAATTCAAAAAATGCCTCAACAGGGCTGGGAGGACGAGATAAGCGCCGCTCACTATTGCCCCTTTTCCACTGTACGGTTCTACCACGACTCTCTACTCCACTGATTTTTTGATATCTGTCAAGGTTCCAAGCCAACTGAGCTGATACTAAACTGTACAGATTGTCAGCCACTGATTGTTCACTAAAGAGAGAGGTACGTCCAAAGCGCTACCGTAAAAACAAGAATGTACCAGCATTTGTAAGTACCGGCCTACTCATCTCATAGTCATTTAACATGGCTCATATGCACAAAAGAATAGACATATAAATATGCACTGTGGTCCGTCAATGAATTTCAGACGTTTGTGTGTTTGGTGCCTGGTGAGAACGCTCACAAAGAGCTGGAAAGAGAGACCCACCGCGCAACAGTCAGGCATGTTTAGTCTGTCATGTCCTACTTTGTCTCTCTTCTCTTGCTTTTTCCATGACAAACTGAGAAATAAGGTCGCCATCACCTCCATGTCCTACATTGTTTATGTGTTTGTGTTGCATGTAAAACGCCATCACGGCAACTTTGTCACGTCCCCATCACACCTCCCGCATATCGCAGATGAACTGAATTGTAGCATTTTTCGACAGAAACACTGTTTAAGGGAAATCTTCTTCCCACCAGAGTCTGTACTTAATGACGACCACAGCAGTGGGGGCGAGGACAGTTGGTGACATATAATACCACCAGCAGTACAGTAAGTGAGTTCCAACCTGTCGAAGGTGACTTTATGAATATTCAGTGCAGATGTGCTTTGGAGGTCTCGTTACTCTTTAAATGTGAATAATGATATAGTGACCCTGAATGTCACAGCAGTGTAACCTGTAAAGTTCTTCCATGTCAATGAGGTTCTCTCGTTTGAAATGAGCCAAATAGTTTCATTTGATGCATGCTGCCTCTGCTTCACATTTTTAGAGGACATGATTTTTGTTTTTTTTCTACCTTGTATACCCTGTATATAAAGATAAATAAAGACGATTCCAGCCTAGTCATAGAAGGAAAGGTTTGCATTATACTTTTTTTGCAAAGTGCAAACCACATTAAAACATCATTCCAGTGTTTGTGAAGAGACGTATTGTTATTTAATTAAAGTATGGCAGCTTTTCAAACCAATCTGTTTTTTTTCTCTTCTTGATAAATATGTACTTTGTGTATTTACACCGGGGATTTACCTGCAGCAAACTGAAAACTCAACTGTCAGCTACTGGATAATTGTCTTGGACAGAACTGGGATTTAATTGTATTGTTCAAACCTGTGACCTCACAGCTGTCACTGCGCCTCCAGTCTTATAAAACATCACTGTCAAATCGATCAAGTGTGTGGACAAACCAAAGAGAAGAGAGTGCTGGCTGGCATATACTGTATGTGTTAGGGCCACGCTCTCCTCGTTAATTTGTCGTCAAGTGAACACTGAAACACACTTCTAATGCTTTTCGAAATGGAGCCACATGGTTTCAACTGGTGCAGATAATAGAACGATTGTTGCTGGATGCCTGAAGTATGGATGTATTTGCAGTTTTGTTTTTACTGTAAAGGGACTGTTCTGTCGCGTGACTTCACAACTCACAGTAGATGGATGTAAATGAAGGTTATATTCATAATTCATCTGCAACACGTACCTGCTTTGGGTTGTATACAAATGAGTAGCAATTAAATATGCATACATTTCAGTGTAATATAAACAGGACACTTTTGGCAACTCATCACACATGCTCGATCATTTCCAAGAGATTCTTGTGTAATATTTAACCCTTTTGGGTTTTTGTAGTCATGAATAGATGGAGAAAGCACTTGTTCAATTCATTTCAGTAACAGATTCAGGTAGAAACTTTTTTTTTTTATTGTGTAGCTTCATGGACTGATAGCTGTGCATATTATAATTCAATTACAACAGGATATTCTAATAACTTGTCCTCATCTTTCAGAACTGATTCAGTCATTGTACTCCTCAGTTTGATTCACTATTTAATGGTCAGATGATTACTGACTGGCCAAAATGTGACAAAGCCACCAGAGTCTTCTAACTGTAACGTGTTTAGTTCTTGTTAAGAGACAAATTCCTTCATTTAATCAATTTTAACAAGAGTTTACCTTCATTTTATGATCCCAAACATAAAAATGTATTCTCTCTGCAGCTGTTTACAGTCAGCTGGTTCCTCTGGTGCAGAGGTGATGATAGAAAATGAAATGACACTGAGGAGAAAATGTCTCTGGCATCCTTTGGAGAAATAAAAAGGGAAATAGCTGTGCTATAATGACACACAGAACATGAATGTTAACATAAAAGTTCAGCTCTGTCCTCAAGTCCTGAATTTCCAGTTCCTGCCTGAAGTCAGCCAATAGGTATTGCAGCAGTGAGTAGCACTGCTATGATAATAATTTCATCTAAATTGTTATATGATTATGTTTTTGAATATTCGGGAAATCTGCCAGTGATTTCCCCTTTTTGTCTTTTCAAGAATTAAAAAAACACAGTTCCACATCTCCCAACAGGGTGAAAAGGGGTTTTAAAATCCCTAGAAAAGCCTTGGAAAGTTTGAATGGCTGAAATGTTTTTGCAAATTCTTGCAGTTAATGTCCACAGCATCTGGCAGTACTGCAGCAACATCTCTGCTGCTGTTCCATCTATACAACACTCTGGTGTTTGTGGTTAACTCCTCTAACCCACTGATTCGAAGATGAGCAGCTCAAGAAGAGCATGCACCTGCGAGACAAAGCTCCAGTAGACTTGACGTTCAACGAAGACATATGTTTCTGTCAGACGGTGTTAGGTTTGATCCTCATGGAAACGCAGATGCCATTAGAAAGAGATGTCACAACATTTCTGGATGAATCGTTTGCAGCTGCAGCAGTCTGCTGACTTCCATCCATCACTGGCCTGCGGAGTGAGGGATACACTGCACGCGTCAGTTCACTTCTACAGGCGTTCAGTTTAGGTTTTCACGTGCGACTGCTTCACTACATGCTGCTCTTTAATCATACCTACAGTACATGTTAGAATAACTCTGTCATTAATGAGGGCAGGAAGAAGAGTGGTAGTGGCATCTTCAAAAGGGATCGTGCACTCTCTGAAAGCCCTCTCACAGCGGCAGGAGAGGGTGCTTGTAACAAGATTTGCCCTGAAATTACATTTACTGCACTGACTTTGCAGTTCTATTGATGGGAGCTTAGAAAGAGCAGAATACAAGTGTGTTTACATGAAAACATTGTAACAGTAGGATGGTTCTCCAAAGGTTTGTGTCATTCACTCCCTCTGCTCATGGTGTGGAGGGTTAAATATGGAGGGTGATATTGAGAGCTTTTGGGGAAGACTTGTGTGACATGTTGTTTAACCAGCACCATGAGAAAAAAGAAACACACGATGACTTTATTTTTAAGATGATGTGTTAATACTTTACTTTACAGATTTACATCACTTCGTTTGCGGATGTCTCACATTCAGCAACATGCTGATAAAATGAATATATGACACTGCTAGAATCTGAAACCTACTTAGGTGAAAATTAAAAGGACATGCTGAGTTTTAAATGGTCTATTTATGTCAGTTTGATGGACACAGCATCTGGTGTAATAAGACTGAGGTTTATCTTTATCTACTCTAATGGGCTGGATCCTTTAGTATACAGTTTCTTTTCAGTCACGTATAAAACTAATTTCAATTTATTAGGTTTGGTGGGGAGGAGATTTGCAGTGTCAAACTATTCTTGTTCTTCGTAATTGCCACACTGTGTTCAACCCACAACAGGATAATGATGGTTTCTGGCAGAGCATTCTACCACACAGAGCAACTGTACCAGTGATGAGGGGCCAGATTGCAAATGTGAGGCGACACTGAACATTGTTTTCTGGCAGGGACATTTAGAGGTCAAGATTTTTGAAATTCAATGAATGTTCCACTTTTTCTGTCAAATTGAATCAGTGCCACAGCCCCTTTACTTTTACGTTGATTTGATGGTGAGTAGAGTGCAAGGCCAGCTATGTCAGCCTCTGACAAATAGTCAGGAAAACGCTGAGTGCACTCCCCTGATTGTATCTGAAGCTGTTTTGGGAGGGTCGGCTTCTTCAGAACCAAGTAGCTGCAAAATGAAACATAACATAAATTGGTCAGTTGACTTTCCCACACAACTGGACTCCAGTACAGTTTATATATATATAGTTTATATATTTACATCAATAATAAATATGTTTTGTTCCACTGTGTCATCTGTTTGCAATAAATGAAGAAAATTCTGTGGAAAGTAAATTTTAAACGATCAAGTACATAAAACGCCTGTTATCTCCAAGAAGCAAGCAATCTCTTCCAAAAGATGTTCTCAACCATGAAATCCAACCGCTCGTTCATAGAGTTTGGACTCATGTGCAGTGCTACCACTTGTTTCCCCCACGGGAAGATGTCCGACCTTGACTGAGACGACTTGTGAGAGATGTAAATGAGAAAAGCGTCACAAACATGCTGTCAGCATTGTATGCAATCATCATTGTGGACTTTGTGGGGGCGTAGTGCCTCAGGTGTTTGTTGTCCTCTTTAAGGATTAGGGAGGAGGGTTTGGATAAGTGCATAATCTTTTTGCTTTGTTTGTATCTGCATTGGACCAGGAAATAAACAATCACCACGAGCTGCACTTCTGCTGCCGTCCGTGTTCTTCCAGACTATGACACATTCTTCCTTGTCGCTGTCCATGAGAGTATGCCCCCCTCTGAACCGCTGATCTTCCTTCTTTTCCTCTCTCTCTGTGTCCAGGGTTCTGTGTGTAATAAGTAGGAGGTGTGGTGTGTTGGTGTGTGGTCTTCACACACAAGAGTGTTGAAACCGAGTGCCGCGGTTACTCATCTCCTCCAGAACTTGTCTCAGTAGGTTAGAGGACAAAAGGGACATGTCCTGGGAACGTGGCTGGTTATTACCTCAGTGTTTGGCTATAGCGAGGTCAGCAACCACCACATGGCAGCAAGTAGACGGAATCTAGCTGTTTTCTGTTTGCATTTAATACAGCTCAGATTGGATTTGTGTTTATTTTCATCCTGATCTGGTCAGGTGATGCATTTATATGTGATATCTTCACTGTAAGCAATCAGTGACTTGCAGCTAGAGATCAACAGGTTCACACTCGCCTTGTACAGTATTGATGTTCAATTCAGAGAGTGCTGACCAGTGGTGCCAGAGGCACCAGGAAGTATTCAGATCCTTTATCTAAGTCACTCAATGGGGGTGTCATGGTTCAATAACAGCGTCTATCTAGGTTAATGTCTCCTACATAGGGAGCGAAGGTGTCCTTGAGCGTAACACTAAAAATCTAAATTACTTCTAATCAGGTGGTATATGCGCCTTGTATGGCAGCTTCTGCCATATATTCTCTTCTGTGCAACGTTTAAATAAAGCTACATTATAAAGAGCAGTGTTTAAATTCAATGACCACTAAAATCTGTATGTGAGACCTGATTTATGTGTGTTTATAGAATTGACTGCATGTAATGTCACGTCATAGTAGTCCTCCAATTCCTGAGCACCAGCCACAGTGTTCACTGAATGTCATTAGGGACACGTTATCATTTGTCTCCTGCGTCAGATGGCAGCAGCAATCTGCAAATCTTGCAATGTTTTTTTTTTCCCTGTTTCATTATTTGTATATAAACTGTAAAACAATATATTCAGTTTGTTTAAGCATGTTTCATAATTATCACTGCAGCAGCCCCTTAAAAGTGGCATGGTATTTATTTAGTTACTTATTTACTTATTTTAACTTGACAAACACAATGTAACGACGACACATCATGATATCACCTCACTGCTGCTGTTGAGCTGTAGTTGTGAGTGCAGTAGTGTGTTTTGCCTCAATCTCTCAACCTCTTCTGCATGGAAGGAAATGACTTTTTATGGATCCATGTTGTCTCCACAAAGCAAACTTATAAGACCATCCACAGCGGGGAAATTTACAAAAAAACATCCAAACAAGAAAATCATAATCGATAAACAAGACTTTTCTCTTTTCAGAAAAGACATTTCTGTAAAGCTCCAACACCCCGGGACATTCTCTAATTTATGATAATTGTGCACAGTGATTTTAATCCCATCTGAATCTGAAGAAAATCCACTGAAAATTATCTGTCGTAATTCAGTAATGACAGACGTCCCCTGACGATGCTAATCCTGTGCAAATCAAACCCTTTCAGCCGTGTGTTCGCTTGTTAATTTCCCCTCCGTATTCCCCTGGAAGCACATTTTCAATCTTTTTCTCGTCATTGGAAAAAAGTTTTTAGATTTTTTCAGGTTGACATTTGGAAGTGATTGAACGTTAAAATGAGCTGGTGAATGCAGAAACATTCACTGTTTGGTGTTAATGGCTTTCTGAAAAATCCGAGGCTGAGGGTCATTCCTGCCATTTCCCTCTAATGCAGACGAGGACCAAAGACCATGTCACTGCATGTGTACCCACGTGTTGTAATAAAAATATTAGTATTCAGCAGCCCGTCTCAGACCAGCAGACGTCAATGTGATGACACAGTGACAGCGGCTAAAACCAGCATCAAGATTTCTGCTGCCCAATTTCCCTTCCTTCCTCTTCATGTTCATTTTCAAAGCAGAGGACTTTTCAGCACGGCAACCCGGGAAATCATCTTTTAATTGTGCCCTCCGTGGAAGGTGGGGGGAAGGGGTAGGGCTGGTGGGGGGCACAGCTGCTGCGTGCACCAATTAAATCCTCAAGCAAATTATTAATTAAACTCAGTTCTTCACAAGTAAATAAATGGCAAATCATTATGATGGTAATTGCACATTGCAGTAATGGTGAAACTGATCATTAGCGCTCATATTTTATGTATGCGTGGAACTGTTTCTCCAAGACCCTGAAGCGACTGAGAGGAGGGTGAACCTGTAACGGAAAGGTTCTGTTGGAGCTAGGCGAACCAGTGTGCTCTGTGTGTGTGTGTGTGTGTGTGTGTGTGTGTGTGTGTGTGTGTGTGTGTGTGTGTGTGTGTGTGTGTGTGTGTGTGTGTGTGTGTGTGTGTGTGTGTGTGTGTGTGTGTG
>CAAKHB010007578.1:20884-50764 GCA_901007665.1 Aeoliscus strigatus | reverse complement strand
GAGGACTTGTACTTTACATATATAGTTTTGTTGCTCTTTCTTGTCTTCTTGGCATGTTGGCGTTCTTTTTAACACATTAGCGCCACCAACTGACTCTTATTAGAACATACCTGGAATCTGTTCAATGGTTTGATTCTCACATGATTCAGTGTAACATTATAGTCATTTGTCAACACATTTTATACATCCTTTCCACACATCTATTTTGCATTTTGTCAATTTTTCCCTCATTATCTTGTGTATCACAACGCAGATTTTTATGTTATTTCTTTTAATTCTGTAATTGAAGGGGTTTTTGAAATACAAATATTTCTGGTTTGTTTGCACCTCAAACCAAACCAATTCAGTTGATTTCATCCTGAGCATTTTTCCCCACCATTTTCTGCCATTTTATAGACCTTACAACTAATTCATTAATATAGAACATAACCAAAAGATGAATCAGTGGTGACTATAAGAGTGTAAAGGTCAATACAGAATGAAGAACTTTGCAGGAGAAAATAAACATCTGACTTTGTAGCAGGGTATGGGGGATCACTTCCAGTTTGTATACTTGACTTTCTCACAGCAGCATTGAGGGCATGACATCAACAATTCCCATGAAGGTTATATTTTACCGTTTGAGAAAGAAATATTGAACAAAATGACAAATAAGATTCATACTTACACAGAATATGCAGCTCTTGGCAGTGCTCTACTGAAATAATCTTTTTTTACACACTGATGATTGCCATCGTACTTTTCTTCTGATTTCTTTTATGTTGCTTGTGAGTGAGGGTGACTCCCTGCTGTTGTTTTATATTGGAAAATGTCAAGTGACGTGAGGACAGAAAGTAAAAGCGGGCAAAGTGCCACAGTGGGAGGTCTTATCCTAGTGGTTCCAGTCGTCAGACCGGGTCACCTCATACGTTTCACTTCTGGAAGTTCATACGTACTCATCATTTAAAAAAGGATGATAAACTAGCTTTAAATTAAGGCTCTTTTCACACAAATCAGATCTGTTGTTGCCTCCATCTTTAAAAGTTAACTTTCACAATGACAGCGAGTTAAGCCCCTTGAAGTCTCAATTGGAGGATAAATGTCTCGTTCAGATGATGTTTGTCAGGGCTCAGAAGAAAAGAGGCCCAACTGTTCCAATCTGGCCCTTAATCGGCGGTGTGTGCAGGCAGGCATATGTTCAGTTCACTTCATGTTGACAGCACGGGAATCCATCTGTGTGTGTTGTATCCATGAATTCATGAGCTGTTCACCATATGTCCATCGATGTGTTTGACAAGTGCTTCAAGGCTGATGTTGACTCTAGGATTAGAGACGGGTTTAGTGATGGGAGCAGAGGGGAGGAGAGGACTGTATGACCTTCCAAGAACAGGGGAGGAAATTATCCAGGTGGAGGTGAGGGACGGACGCGCACTGCAGGCAGCTAGCGTCAGCTTCTTCTGCATCATCAGGGATTTTTATGTCTAGGGAGGATGTTACCACACCCAAGCACACAAATTCTGCTCCTCCTTAAGAGTGTTTTGTATTTGGTGAGCTACAACTTAAATTGTCCTTCTTTGCGACAGAAAGTATTTTCTAGTCCTTCTCCTCTGCTGTACTTGCCCACCCAGACTCAGTGGCATATCCTTTTAAAGTGTACTTAGTCTTAATGCACACAGAACAGCTGTATTTTTAGATATCGTGTTAATATCTCTGATGATTTTTCTTTGTTGTTCACCTCTGTTCACCTGCTCTTGTGTGTTTGCTGTGTTCAGAGGGAACCAGAGTACAAGATCCCTGAGTAAAGCTCCAAGTGCCCATTCGTTTCCTGCTGGCAGATGACAAGGACTGATGCATAGCCTGTAGCTTTCTTTGATTTATCAAAAAATACACAAAGAGCACAACAGACACTGAAAGAAGATAAGGCCTTTGGAAATATGCTGAATGGGTTGCTTTTGAGGGCTATTTGCATAATTGGTTGTTTGCGTCGAAATGATGAATAAACCAGAATACATACATGAAAAAGTGGTGGCTACTGCAAGTGTGCAGCACAATGTGTGTGACTGTATTTCTCTGCAAATGAGATTGAGATTGTCATATTGAAGCATGATTCTCTTGACAGGACACTGGAAAAATGTAATTTCATTACCAACTGGTGCCAGACAACAATGAAATATGAGGCCGCATGATGAAATAAGCTTATCCTCGATGGTAAACACAGCCTAGCAAAAAACTATTATCTGTCAAAACTGAATAATACATGAAGTTAATTCGTCCTTTTGCTTTTTAATAGTAAAAAGCTAATGGAGTGCTTACGGTATTCACTTCAGCATTTTCTTTGTGTGGATCTGATGACTCAGTTTGTCATTTTGCTGCCCCGTTAACTTTGTTTATTTGATGCCAGCACATCAATTCAGCTGAAATGCTGTTTTTTTTTTTTTTTAAGTTTGTCATGTTCTGAATCTTCACGTGACCTTTACTCATCAAAATGTTTTGCAGGTTGTAATTTTCCCTGTTCAAGCACAAGCAAGTCGAGCATTGTCAAGCAGCGCTGTTTAATTTTTAAGACCGTGAATGAATGCTTCTTGAAGAAATCCAGTAGGCACCTTCTCTTAACTAATCAAGACTCTTTCAAAATCAACTGGAGTATGGTTGTTCCAGTCAACAGGATCAATTGTCCCTCTTTACACTGTGGTAATCAGTCAGTTTCAATCAGAAACTGAATTAGATGATTGAAAAGTTCGGTATGGCCAAGTTTCAACTATCACTTGACTTTGTCTAAAACAAAGACAGGGGGACGCTGGAAATGGTTGGTTTTAATTCACATTTTCTCAGGAGATGACACTATAGAAAGAGCTGTCGGCCTGTGAGAAAAACACTCTTGGACCAAAAGCCCATCGGATGAAGAATCAAACCTCCTTTTTTCCCTCCGATTTCCTACAAAACCTAATAAGTGCAATGTCAAAAAGAAGAATCATTCACAGATGTTAGAGGGCAGAGGCGCAGACATCCATCAACCTCATTGTCACTGCGCTCTGCGATGCGCCACAGAAACAAAACAACCTCAAAACCAAATCAAGAACAATCGTTCCGGTTTCTCAGTGTTCCACTATGACCCGGCCAATGCTGAGCTTCCCTTTCTTTTAGCCCTCACACAAAGTCTCCTTGTCCCACAGCAAGAAGACTGACACATTGAGCCCAGCCTCTTCCAGCAGTCTGGTCCCTCGCCCACATGTGCTTTGTCTCATCCACCCTGCCTCATTGGAGCAGTCAGCTCCATTCAGGCAGGTTCACGGGGGGCATTTAGTCATGCACTGTCAGCTCCGCTGTAGTCCTTCGCTTCTCTCTGTGAGGTGTGTCAGACGAATGACACACACTCCACCCAACCTGATCCATCCTCGACATGCATAACACACACACACAATCATGTGCAGGCAGACCGCTAAGGAGGCATGTCAGAAACGCAGACGTGATTGGACTGTTTTTTTTTTTTAATTGCTCAGTGTCAAGGGGAACAACTGCTCTGAAAAATATTCCTGGGATAATCAAGAACATTTCATACAAGTTCTGCACAGTTGTGGTCAGAATTTCAAGTGCATTTTATATATATTCAGATAGTAATGCAAAGAAATAAAAGATTTAGTTTCATCAAAATATTTCAAAATATTGTCACACACTCAAATGATTAAAGACAAAAATAAAAAAAAGATGCTGAATGAATTTTGGCTGAATACGAAAACAACCTTGCTCAATAGAAAATAAGAATATTTGAATAGTTTGAGCTTGAATATTTGAAAAGAGTGAGAGCTGACCAGGAGCCTCACATATCTGTCAATTCCAAAGTTTACAGCGCAGTGTCAAAGGCCTGAAAATCTTTGTTTGAACAGTTCCTGTTCATGTTGCAGGTCACTCTGAACAAATATTTGTGGTATTTTTCGAACAGACAGTTAAAACCAGCACAGACAAGACATAAGCTCCCTGGTGGATTTGATTAAAAGATGTGTGAATTCTCGCCTCTGTGTGCGGTTGCTGCGTGAACACAGAATGTGGGGTGACACAGGGGTTAACGTTGTCTCGTTGTCTATTCACACAACATACTGCATCTGAGTATGAAATGTAATCATGGGCTTGGAGTTTTATTAAAGTAAGTGATGTCAAGGATGTCTACGACGGTAATCCTCCCTCAGCTCTGTTTACGCTTTTCCGTAATGATAATGGTGAGACGAATTAGTTTCACCCTGCCATGCTCATACACGCACACATACACATCTGTCTTCTTAAACATGTGAATAAAACTACAGTCACAATCTGTTTAAACTTTCACACTTGAAGCAGCTCCAACACATTTACACACAGCTTATACTTCTATACATGTACACAAAGCATTCATGTACAAGAGTTTTTCAGTTAGTACGCCTGCCTGCTCGTGAGAACAAATTTCCTCTGTTATTAGATTAGAGTTTTCCTTATTGGGTAGAATAAACTAACCACAATTAATATGAATGCCATCAGCCGGGCTCTTGTCTGAATTGTCTTTGCTTCTCCAGTGCCGTGTTCTTTTCTCATATTGAAACGCTGACAAGTATACCAGAGGGAGACAGCCGCTGTCAGTCAGCTACGACACTCACAGGATGCGTTTGCCGTAAGCTGAGTTAAGTGTGTTTGTTGGGGGGGCGGGGTGGGCTGGTGTGACGGCCCCACGTTATCACCATACAAAAATGACTAAATCCGAGAACAACCTGGTGATGAGCTAAGTGACAAGTATTACACACTGTGACCCCAGATTGACCTGATATCCTGTTTGCGGTGTGAGAGGAACTATTCACAGCCTCCTAGTGTTCCCGCCTTCCTAGAATACCAAGTTGTCTCATTTCTGAACGATTGCAACAAAGCAGCACAGCAAAGCACCCAGCCTTTTTAAAATCACCTTGTATCCATCATTTCAAGGTCACATGGGACGAACCACTCTCCAGTGCTCCATTAGTACGTTATACCGCTGTGTGGAACGCACACACTTCGGTTAAATGCTTCCCTTCATGCTCCCCCTTTGAATTGACGACTGCTGAAATAAGCCGACGCCGGCTGAGGACTTTAGTTGTGAAGGGTAATTGATTGCCGGGGATTATCCCCTCCATGTCACCTGCTGATGAAGCAGCAAGCGACAGAGGTAAGGCAGTCTGTAGCCAGACACAAGAATGAGTCAGTGCTGGAGTTTCTGGCTGTTTCTCTCAAAATAAATTAACAGGAATGTAAATTGCCTTCAACTTGACCTCAGATGTTGTTAGCCTTTTGCTTAAATATCAATGTAAAAAAAACAACAATGACACAAAGTAATCACATTTTCCATGAAATAGTCAGTAGAAGTTCATTTGCTAATCTCACTTATGTCTTCTCAGCAATAATTGGTGAACATGGGTAACATGGACAGTGAACACACTTTTCATAAACAAAAACCACAAAGGGAAAAACACAAAAACACACTTGACCGTGACAGCCATGTGGGACCTTGCTGTGTTTGTAGATGCTCCTTGTGCATGTGTAGGTTTCTTCTCATTGCTCCAGTTTCCTCCCACAGACTTCAAATACAGTATGTATTTCGGTCATTTGGACACATCAAATCGTGTGAATGGTTGTCTGTATAAATCCTTTGATTGGCTGGACGAATGACAGCGATCACTACCATGTCGGGTTTTGTTATAAACACAAATAATAACTAGAGTACAGGCTGTGATACATAATGACCAAGCTAAAAAGGAAATAATTATAAGTGAATTCATGGAGAAAGAACTTGACCCCTGGAGTTCTTTCACTGAGCCAGGGTGAATTTTCATTTTAACACAACATTCCTAAAACTGATGCTGCAAGCTGGAATCTCTTCTGATATAGATCTGGTAACCTCTGATGCAAACTGTTGTTTGCAAACTGTTGTTGCACGAGATCTTTCAGCTACAATGGCCATGTATGTTTATATTATATGTTATGATCATATTCATGACCAGGTTACATCTGCAGCATAAGTTACCATGCTGAGACATCATGCAGATTGGTGAACCACTTCTGGCTACCTCGAATCACATCAGTGCCTGCAGGAAGTCTTCATGCTGCAGTAACAAGCACACCACAGTCCCATTCATGCTCATAATTTGAATTTCTCCATTCGGTCGCTGTCCAGTACATTAACAAATCTAGCAGGAAGCCTTTGTTTTGCCCTAATCCTTCTGACTTCCCTGACTGTCCATCAGTCTACCTGGCAGCATGATTAATATTTACAGCACCAGCATCTGCCTGACAGGACTAAGCACGCATGAATGCTCCCTCCACCATTACACACTCAAGATGCTGTTTCAATTCACGCTGTCCACCATTTTTCCACTGTGTCGTCGTCCTCCTCTCTGTGTGACTTCTGCCTCCTCTTCTTTCCCTCTCTGAAGAAATAGTGACACATGCTGCTCCGCTGAGGCTTTCAGGCGGCAGCTGGACTTTGCAGGTTGCTGCTGAGGCTATTGTGAAAGAAAACCACAAAAACACAAGCCTAATTGATTTTTAATGTGCTGGACTGTAGCAGGAGGATTGAAGGATTTTGTGATTCTTGGTTTGACAAATGTTTGTACATACAAGGGTGTGAACTGGTTGTTAGCAGGCACTTGTAGCTCTGTATATATTGTGCTTATGTGTGGTGGAGGAATTGAATTTTGATGCCATAAAACGTGACTGCACACACTTTTGTGAAAACACTTTGAGAACGCTACGCTCACTGGGACTTCTCTGGGACAAACTCATTTTTCTCTCAAGCAAATGTAGATGTTTGCTACCATGAGCTTTCTCCTTGCCGTCCCAGTCACGTTGATGGATGGACAACTGCAGTGTCAGATTTGTTCATTTTAAAGGGTATTTTTAGGTTGTTTTTAAATAATATAATGTCCCATTATGACAGCGTATGTGTGAGAGGCTTCATCTATATTGTTCACCATTTTTAGCAGCTAAAACTCTTCAATTTCATTACATTGTCCACTTAATGTTTAACAAGTAGCACTGAAGCACCATCTAGTTAGTACATGGTTGTTATGGATGAACACTAGTGTCAATCGATTTGCTTTGATGGCAGAAAGGGTTTGGTGTCAGTGTACACTGGAGAACTAAGCAGATTGAGAGGGAGAATGGGTCATTTACAAGACATTCTGTGCAGCCTTATATAAAGTCCCACAATTTGCTAATTTCAGCAAAGCATCTGGCACTGTTTGAAAACATTAGACTCGAATAATTCCTGCAGATGTCATGAAAAGCGTCATTAGAAACTTTGAAAGGGAAGTTGGAATTGCGTAAAACTAGAATTAGAGCAAATGGTCTTCAGACGAGACATAAATGCATAATTTTTTTTTTCTGATTTATCCATTAGCAGAGACAATTAAATGTCTTGGCATTTCAGCGGCAATTATTTTGTCTTCATTAAACATATTGATTCATCACACGATGGCTCATCGTGCTTTCTAAACCTTAATGTCACCAGTGGGGTCATCTATTAATTAATAATGGATAAAGTCACCATCCATAACTGAAGACTATAGATTACATGTCAGGAATAAATGAAGATTAGAGACCTACGCTCCAAAAATTAATTGCTCAGTGAAAGCTAAACCAAATGCATAGCATTACACAGTGATTTAAAGCCTTTATATATGAATTTGCCCTTTAATCCAAATCCGTAACCAAAATGTAATGAGTTTCCAGACCATTCAAATAACCTTCTTCCAGGTAGTAAAGAGGTGGGAGTTTGCCTTTGCAGTTGTCATTGAAAGTTGGAAGAAAATGAGCAAACGTCCACTTGAACTACCATGACACACCTCTTCATATTACTTGCACTTACTTCCTCTTCAGGAGACAAGAGTGCCTTGATTTTTTTTTAGTAGATGTGATGTTAAATGAAAACAGGAACGGTGGATTTTTATGTACCACCAGCACTGTGTGTATTCACATTTGACCTCTCAACATGGATCAGTCGCCATCACGCAGGCAGCCATCCCTACGAAAGCAGACTCCAGACTTCATGTCTTCAGACTTCAAAACACAGTTTTACAGCTAAGACATTAGTCACAGCTCTGTAGTCAATGTCCCTCTCCCTGAAATCTGGATTTGGAGTCAGACCTACTTACAAGGCTTTTCATCTGGATCATTTGGATCATCAGTATTTTAACTTCTCTAGATGTTATCCCTACCAGGAACCTACCATGTTGAAGACACTTCTTCATGCATTCAGCCCTTTCTGAACAAGGAGAAAAGGAGGAGAATCACAGCTACACTGGTCTGATGTGCCAAGCCAATCCTGGCCAGGCCCAGTCACTATGTTTGGAGCGGGCAGTAACATTATCTAGTACAACCGCGAAAGAAAGTACCATTAGATATCTGAATACTTGAGGAGGCACTTTGTGGAAAAGTGTGGAAAAGAACAATTGTTGACATATACATGGAAGTGGTCAGGCAATTGTTCCTTTTAACTCCTAACCACAAATGTTTTGTTTTGTTTTGTTTTGTTTTTTTTAAGAAAAGTGGAAAGAAGGAACCAACACTTAAAATTCCAGCCCTTTCCTTGTTGGATAAGTAGTGTTATGGAGTGTCTGAGCCTCATGCTGCATTAGGCTCAGCTGATGGTGTCTACAGTTTAAATAAGGATACCACTGGCCAGATTCTAATCTCACCACAGGGCTCACTCTTTCGTAGATGCCCGTTAACGCCACGGCAGCTTCCCACATGGACAGACTTCTCCAATGGTGTGCTCTTTTATTGTACTATTTCTTTGGCTGTACAGACCCTTATCTTGTCTCCGTTTCTCTTGTCAATGTTTTTGTCTAAACCTCCCTTTCTATTTTTGTCTCTCTTGGACATATCGAAGAAGAGGCAGAGGCCTCTGTGTCGTTGGAACCAGTGGAACAGACGGTGAAAAGCCAATAATGAGACCTCCATCCTTATTATCCTCAGACATGCCAAGACTTCTTTTTGTGCAGTAGGCCTGACCACTGTCCAGTTCAAAGATCATTTGTCTTAGTACTGTAGATACTATCCCAACTTCCCCTGCACCCCAACCCCCAACACACACACACACACACAGACACACACACACACACACACACACACACACACACACACACACACACACCATGTACCCATGTAAATTAGTCTGATGAGGTAAACACTTTGGATTATAGATTTCAAGGCCCTTGTCTTGTAGCAATTACTGGACCATTGATTTATTTCACTGTAGCCTGTAGTGAACCTTGCCAGGAGCCAAAGTACACTATGAAATATACTTTATATCTTTCATTAATATTTGTTAAGAGGGTGGACTACAAATCATGAAGCACTTTTTATTGATAGTTATGGTGTTTCAAATATCAGCATCATCAACTATTTTAGATGAAGCCCATTAGGGTCTATTTGCTCATAAAAAAATTCGACATTATTACATATATACTGCATTAATCAAATGAATTGTAATCATGTTGGGTATGTGCCCTATGTTAAATCAATTTGACTCAGATGTGTGTTTAAGGTCAAGCAACAGCCTGACAACATTTAATTCTCTAAAGCTCTTGTTTTTACCTCTCTGTACAGTAGCATCTCTGAGTACATCAGTCAAAGGGTCAGGAAATATGGAATGATCACCACAGGATGTAGTAAACCTTATCTGTTCAACTCAAAGTGGATTACAAAGGCCAGATAATGCGTCATGCCAGCTTTGTGCAGATTGCTGCAGTTGATCTGAATAGCATGTTGCTTCAGGAGGCTCATCCAGAGCAGGTGGTGATAGCAGAGAGGTAGAAGTAATTAAAATTGTCAATCCACAGTGAAATGGTGTATTGACGCCTTCACTGAGTCCAGGCTGCAGGAGCGCTTATACAACAACCCAGAAAAAATGACTACACCTCATGTGCACAGACAGCTTTAATTTAATTGTATCATAGTCACATTGGGCACGTTGTTGGATTTTTGGCTCGGTGAAGTGAGAGAGCGAGACCTGCAGGGCACAATTGCCATACAGACCCACTGTGGCTGTAATTTTGGACGACTGCAGTCAGGATGGTTTCCATGTTGAAAAGCAGTTTATTAGTCGGGTGGATCATGTAGATTCTCTACATGCACTTGCTGAGTGCTAAATCTGCCCAAAGCTCTGTGCTTTTCATTCTTCAACCATTTTTCCCCTTTTAAAATTGGTGGGACTTGCACTTCCTAGTATTGTGATTTATTTTCTTTGTACAGAAACTTTAACTTCTGCCTCTGTATTCAGCCTATTGTCTAGAATAACATATTGGCACTATTGATTTTTGAAGACCACTTTGTCTTTAATATCATCATAAACATCTCATACCAACATTTCTTTATCAGAAATTTATGAACAACACAATTTGTCAATACAAGATTTTCTCTCTGGGTGAAGGACATTAGGAGTGAAAATTTACTTCATAAAACCCAACCAGCACAACAGAGAAGAATTCCCAAAATGGATGATTGTAATATTGGACGAATGTGATAGTGTGTTTCGAATGTTTGTGCTAATGAGAGGTGTCACAGGATCTGGCTCTATACTACAGTATGTGGCATTGCAGCTCTCGTGCTGCAGCAAGCTGCTGCTAGCCAGACCGGTGCTAGCCACCCCCAGCCAGAAGACTGGGACAGAGCCCGCGCAGCAATAGCCCAATAGCCTACCCCTGGGACGGCAACCTGCATCCATAGAGCCCAAGCAATGTCTGACACAGTTTCCTCTTATTCACCAACACTGTCCTGTTCACTGTGACAGAAGAACAGCACATCCAAATCCAAGTAATGGTGGCTTGATGCGTTGCGAATGTAAAAACTGAATACATCATTGCTTTCATCAAAGAAACTGCATCATCACCTTGTCACGATCGTCAGAGACGTGTGAAATATATTTAGAAGAACATATTTTAGTGGTAGCTGATAGGTAATATTGCACTCAAATCCATTTTATGATGGTCACAACTAACATTTTTTGCAAGGAGGCTTTAAATAAAGCTACTGCTGCTAAATAGATGGATATCTGACATCATGTCTGCTTGACCATGTAAAACAAGCAACATGTGAAGGCACTTGTTTGGTATATCTGTGAAAGAAAGTCAGTCAGTGGACTCGTCAACTGTAATACCACAACTGAGAAATTATTTACATTCACATTGTGCGACCTTCAGGGAAATGTGGCTCAGGCTGGCTGTTAAGAGTTTAGTGATGTGTGCGATAGAAGGCCGAGGAACATTAAACCTGAAACGAGGTACATCATGATTGTCATAAATGAGATGTAATCTCAAGTGTGACTTAAATGAGTCTCTGTCCAAATCCATGGTTGTAATAATGGTCGTATGGATTGAAAATGTGCCCAAAGCTGTGAAAAGTTTTGAACTGGAATTAATTTGACCTTTAGATTTTACCACACTATTATAAAACCACACCTGCAGTCCTTTTTTATTTGATTTTTTTTTTTCTTCCCACATTCTAACATAAATATTGCAGAATATATTTTTAAATGTTTTTTATTCACTTCTGTTATAACAGCAAACATGCTGGGACACAAAATATATCATCTAGTCTGCAGCAAATTATACACACGGGTTTTGAATCTGGCAGTAATTACAACTTTTGGTGACAAGAAAGCATCTGATGTAGAAGTGTGCAGCTTCAGCTTCCTGACAATGTCGGAACGCCCAGACGGAGCTGCTGTTGCGACAGGTGTTTGCTTTCACCAGCTGCTGAGAGACGATGTCGCCTCGATGGACTTTTGTTGATACAGCAGTTTGTTTAAAACTTAGAGGTAAGGTCTAATCACAGATTACTTATCTTAACTCTGTTAGCTGTAATCCAAACAATGACCAACAAGCGCTTGAAAGCTGCTCCTTTTCATGATCTCTCAGCTTAGTCTCCGACAACTTGCTTCGCTTTACACATTTACAACAGTCCTGTACATTTTTACACCACAAGTAACTTTGAAGTCGTAGTGTCTTTAAATCCAAAACCTCATAATCTGAAAGGCAAAAGGGTTCCTCCCATTTGCATCGGAGCATCTTTGTGGGCCTCAATGGGCAGTGTGGTGTCTGAATTTCAGAATAAAAAATGTCGTATGCGCATTTATTAAAGATGAGTTCTGCTTTTGACGCCGATATATTCAGTAGCTTCAAGCTCAGTATACAGAGGAGGTTGTGATGGTGCATGGGTCAAACAAATGCTGAAGCTTGTGATAGGAAACAGGCAGGGGATCCGCTTGGTTAACATGGACATAAACTATTTCCAAAACAAGTGTTTCTCTGACTGACGATGTGTAGGTTAGTTTTCAACAGCATAATAACCTAGAAATAACAACTTAAAATGTTTTTCTGTGTTTTGGTGCAAATAAGTACATAAGTAAGTATAAGTGTTACTAAAACAGTGGAGCAGTTAGTTTTATTGAAAATTTGCAGTTGATATTTTCTATATATCTTATAACTATAACTCAAACTTTGCAACGAGAGCTGGATTGGACCTTCTTGTGTCCAATTTCGAATTGATCTGAGGTTTCCTCCTCTCTGACCACTCCCTTCTCCTCTTCTCCTCATCTGCCCCCTCCTGTGTCCCTCAGGTGACTGTATCTTTGATGAGCTGTCTATTAAGGATGTTCCCATTGGCGAGCCACTAGTATTAAGCCTCCACTGGATTAAGAAAATATTCTTTGATCAAAGCCGGTGTGCAATAAGCAGCACTGACCTTCAGTGTGAACAATGAGCTTTTACTGCTCTTTAAAGTATTAACACTCTTCATTTTGTTTTCTTTACTCGTGCTATGGACCCCGTAACACCAAAATGAAATCAGTGATCCACAAAGGGGACTTCATTTCACTCCTAAGATGAATGTTTCTTTTCTTTTTTTCTATTTGAAAGTAGCATTTATATTGTTTACACTCTGTTGATTTAACTGGAGCTCATCATTTACATACATTCTTGATGAGCCACAAATGAATGTGAATGATCGATATTCATCACAGGATAAACTGCATCTCATTATTGGATGTACATGAAAATGCTTTCATTCGTCAAGTCCTCACCATCATCTGCAGGGCTATAATGTGATTTCAAGGGTAAAAAATGATGCACGGCATAATACACTCGTGGCAAACAGTATCAAAAGCCTATTACACACACTATTATAGGAAGGGCTCTCAGACATTTTCCAGCCGCTTGACATCGCTCAACAGTGTCCTGAAAAATCAGGACTGTTGTCTGATTCTGGTCCAACCATGTGCCGCAGATGGTCAGACAGAATCTTTCATTATCTCATCCAGTGAAATAAAGAATCAAAGAAAGATAACAGCAAATTCCGCAAAAGCAATTAGCACCAATGCTCTCGGTGTTGTGGAACAGAGGAGTGTAATTATGCAGATGAAGTTTGACTGCTATGACTGTCTGAGATTTGAGTTTTTGTTAGAGTTGTTGTTTTTGTTTTTTTCAAACCCTTTTCTTAAAATAAGATCTTTGCAGGCTTTTCGCTGTGACAATAAGGGGGATGTTTCAGGAGCAGCACTTATACATACACATACATACACACCAACATGGGCTTTCCCCCCCTCTGTTTATGAGCACACCTGACAGGGGGGTTCACATGGAATCAGGGAAACGGCAGATGGTAAAGTTGTACCATCTACCGCCACCAAATTCACTACCAGATGTTACGTTGTTTCAGTTTGTGATACAATATTTAGAGGAAACTGGATTTTATAGCCATATATGTATTGGTATGATAATAATACACAAGAATATATTTATTTTATTTTATTTTATTCTATGTAAAAAATACAACATTGCCGTAGAAACATGTCATGTGGGCCCTGTTTTGGCGTCGTGCCGTTCCGTCGGACTGCTTGTTTTTCATCCAGCAGACGTCATTCTGTCTGTCGTTTCCCTGATTCCATGTGAATGAATTATGTCTATGAAACAAATAATGATGCCATACTAGATACAACCAATAATGATTAAAATAATTAACAAATCTGGTCAAAATGCACTGAATCCAGAATCATCGTCACATCAGTGCATATACACCTCTCATGATTTGGTCTTGCTGCCCCCTTTGACCATGAGCTCAGCATGTAGATCTGATCCAGGGGTCCCAGCCGTTTGCAGAGCGAAGCTGGAGGCAGATCCCATCTGTCATCAGCTCAGCAGCCAAATGAGGCTGTTTTTTACTTGGAACCAACAAGATGGATGGAGCCACTTCATCATGGCTGTACGGGGGTGCAGCAGAGGTAATGCACTGCATACTTGTTTGACAGCCAGACCTTCCCCACTGTGTCTCCTTTTAATCGCTATCAGGGCACATGAACTCACTGGCAGGATGACCACACTGCACCTTTCACTGGTCAACTTTTATTCACAGACATGATATGATCCACAGATAATATGTCGCGTGTTTCAGCTTAATCTCATGTGATTCTGCTTAAGGGCAACTATGTTTATCTGAATTCAATCATTATATCAAAGTGGGCGTGGTTTAAACCGGAAGTCTCCTGCTGAAAGTCATCATCACTGCTGTTTTCATGGAGCAATGTTTATATAGAATAGACATAGGGTTTTAATCCTCCAAATGTCAGTTCCTGTCATAATATACTTCCAATTCAGACTTGATCCAAATATCTTTCTGTAATTTGCAGGAGAGTGTGTCTTATATTTACACCAGTTCACTTCTCCCATGCTGTGTCTCGCACAGATGCCAAAGGGTGCATGTTTGTCCCTATTCACTGAGCAGGGAACGTCTTGATCTGACAACGTGTTATACAGCAGCTTCTTTCACAATATTTGCTGGACATAAAGCCCTTTTGTCCTGTGAGTTATTTACAATCTAAAAATTCACAATGCTGTTTCTGTTCCGGATCATGCTGATTTCTCTAAACGGTGTGAGATAAGTCCACCCATCGTCAGTGATGATAAAATGCAGCTCACAGTTGAATCATGTGTTTTTGAGGCGTGTGAGGAAAACAAGAAGCATTAGCGCCATTTCCAACACCTTTATTTATCAGTTCCTTTTTAAATTCCCATATCAAACTATGATTACAACACTGCATTTAAATGATCATGAGCCATGAACATGTTTTACGTCAGTAATTTTTGTGCGTGTTGAAAGAGCAATAATATTAATAATATTAATAACCTTTGAAAAGGCTGTTCCACCTTTCAGAAAGTTTTAATGTGCTAAATTTATAACCCAGTGTCATCCTGTGTAATCAGAATGTATGGCTTTATGATTAGTTTTGGTTCTGACATTTAACAGCCTCCAACCCCATAGTTCCGGTTTAATTCTCCCCAGCTACATTTGTGTTATTGCAGTTCGTTATCAGCTTGAAATGATTTCTTGAGTACAAATCCAAATAACCATGGCTCTGCCTCAGATTAAGAGGGTGTTACCTTTTTTTTTTTTTTTTTTTTTCTTAACCAGAATGTTTAAATACTCCACATCTTGATATAATTTCTACCGCTACAGCCACTGAGACGTAGCTGAGTAAAGGGTCTGTAAGGGGCTGGGGAAGTACAGAGTCCTGTCTTTTATTAGTGGCGAAAGCAGCGCTTTTCTTTAGAATCCGGTTTGGAGGCTTTAAACTGCTGTTGATGAAACTGTGGTTTCAGCTGAAGTCATTGTCACATCTCAAACGCTGGCTGCACTCATACTCTTCCCTGTAGTGTGAAACTTTCACGCCACCTCAGATATTTAAAGCGCCTGAGATTTGACCGTTAAGTAGACAACACTTTCACCTTGTCACTGTCAGTGGTAGTTTAGCTGGTTGCTGAAGATAATCTCCAAGACACAATAATTAGATTGTCAGACGAAATGACGCTAACGGTACGTTTTCGTAAGGCTTTGCAAATCCTTTTCATGATTATTGATTTTTGTTTCTTTTCTTTTTATTTTACATTTTAATACAGTTCAGTTGGATGGGGTTAAAGTGGATCCCTGGAGATGCAGGAAGCTGTTATACAGTACTTTGTTATGGATAAATATCACACCAGGTCTGTCATTGGCCCTGACGTGTATCGTACCTCGGACATCTAAATGCCAACACAGAGTAATTCACACATTCAAGTTACAACCTAACTTTAAAAGTGAATAGTTTGTCGCAGCTATATCATCTCCTAAGCTCATGTCCTGTTGTCTTACAAGCCCGTAGTAAAGAAACATTCCCATGGCCCCATACAGTTAAAATCTGATGAATGTATCCATCTTTCTATCTGTCTTCCATTGTCATTGTCTCTGAGGAGGACATGGTGGGTATGGGTATGGGTATGGATGAACGTTTTACTACTGACAGTGTGGAGCTGATTATGTGGTGCTTCCTGGTCCTAACCTCCCGCCAAAGCTTGATAAGAGTATTTATGTCTGTATCTATGTAATTACTTGTTGTATTTATGTATATTACTGCACAGCCCCTGAGAGGTCAACACACTACCATTAGGGTTGCAACAATTCATCAGTTAATAATCAAACGCAAATGAACTGCCAACTATTATGATAATCAGGGTGAAGGTTCACGTCACACTTCTTCAATTTTGATGATTTCTTTGGTTTAGTTAAACTTTTTATGATAGTAAACTGAAAATCTTTGTAGATGAAACAATACACTGAGGGATCTTAAAGATGCTTTTAGTTGTTTATTTTTATCCGCTTATTTATTACAACACAGAGTAGTGATGCTAGTCAGCCTCCTGTGGCCCAATGAGTATGACCGCAAACACATGATCCTGAAAACTAGAATGTAACCTCATTAATAAATCATTGCTACACAATAGTTGACATCAGACACATTAGTCGGCTAGCTATTGGTCGTGCAGTGTTGTATCGTGGGGGGGTATGAGACTGTAAGTATGAGACTATTCATGAACATGTGACAAAGCATCTGAGACTGTGGAGCCTGAACTAATTGTATCGTCTATGTTGCCAAATGGCCATGCTACATGTCTTTTTGAATTTGGCCTGTGGGGGGCGCTGTTTGTTTGATCTACCGACTGCTTTGTCTCTCCATGCTCCAGTGGCCTTTGGCAAAATGTTACAGAGAACTATGAAATGATGGCAGAGTGTCCTTCAAAACAAGACATCAGTGATTTCCCAGCAGGCCCAGCGCCTCCCTCTCTAAGCTCCTCTAACCTTAATTGTTATTCTTTCCTTGTGTGTGTGTGTGTGTGTGTTTACAACTCATCTGCTGAAGAAATGCACCTCAGACGTGTTTCATATTTTCTGCTTTAATCCACTGATTTCTATTCAACATACATCAGCATAATCATGGATTATGCTCACTGAGCAACCACTAAGTCACACATAAGAGATTTGGTCAACGGACTAAAAAAAGCAGCATATCTTTGCTTATAATTGTATAGATCTTCTTATCTCAGGCATAATCTTATTCCACAGCTCTGATAAGATTTATGATGACTGAATGATTTGTGGCAGACTTTTTGTTTGCTTCACTTCGTCTTGGGTCCTCTGTTTAGACGGAGGAAGGAAAAAAATCATTGTCATCATAAAATTAATCGCCACTTCTGTATTCTGTACAAGCCTCTGTGACTTCAAACTGACACTTTGCATTGCTCCGCCAGTTTTAAATTATCATACAGATAATGCCAGTCTGGTGGTTTACTTCACTATAATGGAATGACATTAAAGTGATTTTACAGTTGGATGAGGAGGAGGAAATAAGCAGCCTATAGCCTAGCATATATGTGTTATTTCATACATTCCATTGGGACACAGCCATGACGCACAGCTCCTTTCCTGATATACCGCACCTCTCTCTGTCACACATGTTCTTTCTCTCTCTGTCTCTGTGTCTCTGGCTCTCTCACGCACTCACTCACTCACTCACTCAACTCTCTCACACAAACACACACACACCACACACAGGAAACTCTGTCTCCCCAAAATGCAAATCCAATTCTGGAGGAGGAGGAGGAGGAGGAGGAGGAGGAGCGTGAACACACACACACAGACCTTTGGTAGTTTCTACAATCTCTGTGTGCACCAGCTAATTGATCGGTCCTGTGTAACAGAGTCAACAGCTGTTCAGGCGTCAGGACCGACTGACCGACCAGATGTGCTCACGTTCAGGCTTCTTGGCTGCTACTTGTCATTCACATCAGGATTTAATGAGCGTTCTCCCAGACTCGGTGAAACTGTGTATGTGCACCTATGAGAGTCTGCACAACTGACACACTGAAGAGTGCATCTCTGGTTTGTTGTTATCCAATGCTGACAGGTTCAATAGTTCACCTCAACATTCATATTTCACCAGAAACTTTAGGTTTCTTCCCCCAGAGCTGTAATGGTGCAGTCACACACGAGTGAAATTTTACTTGTTGGCTCATCTGAGAAGCTTCTTCAGTTCTAAACTGACTAGTGGCGAAATGTCTTCAAGCAAAAGTCCAGTTGCTGATTTAACTCAACAAGTTAATATAAGCTGGGGCCCGTTGTAGAAAGCAGGTTTTGTAAAAAAATCTTTGTTAATCCTGAAAGAAGGAAATCTCTTGAGTTTTTAGTTCTATTTTCACGTAAACTGACATAAATCGAACCGTCTTTACATTTTTAGATATATTTTTTCCAGCAGTTTTCCTGACAAACTTTTCATGAAACCTGCTTTCTGGAACGGGCCTCTGGATGACTGAGAACCTCCACAGACATGACAGAAAAAAATGAACCTCTGCCCTCCAGAGCCTCTAGTGAGTGAAGACCTCCATGGTCCAGAGCAACATGAGCTGCAGTAATGGTGCTCAATATCAAGTGGAATCAATATTAAAAAGTTTTTTTTAGTCTTAGTTGGTAGCGCAATACTCTTTTGGCTCTACTTACTCTACTTCTAGACTTCCATCACTCTCAAAGTCACAGATTTCTACCATGTCTCTTAAAACACTCTTATTCAAGCATTGAAACATTGTTCGCTTTTCAAGGATGGTTTCTTTCAATCAAGGATGATTCTCCATCTCGTTTCAGGGTTTTCCCAGACTTTCACTTTTACAAATGCTGCACTCTCAACAAGCCTTTCAGTCGCTCAGTGAATAGTGACACCAGGAACCAAAGAGAGAACACTTGGAGAAGAACCATCTGATAGACTGGATGGAAATTCTCACTATTTCCATGTGAGTGATGGTCGCTTCATATCATCCCATCTGCACGGCTCATAGTTGGGTCATAATGGGAAATGTGAAGACAAAGCATGCCCGTATCATCACTCCTACATTGAAGGGCACTTGTCTCCTCTCCCTCCAGCTGGTGCTGGCTCCCCCTGGCACCACCTCAGCTGCTGGGTGCAGTTTGGGGTTGAGGGTTAAGGCTCCTGTCACTGGCTTCACACACAGGCTGCAGGAGAGCCAAGGCCACTCAGGGAAGGGGAATTCAACTGTTTTTATTCCTGAAACTTACGATGGAGGGGACATTTGCAGGTTTTGTGTCCATATATTTGACTTTCTGCCTTTGATTTGCCTGTTGACAAGATCCATCTGACGAGAGGCCTTGTAGCACATTAAAATCCAAGTGTTCCAAGTTACATTGTCGTAAAAAGAAGAAGAGTCGTAATCTGATTACTCCGCTGTCCTTTGTTCGTTAAAATTTGCAAATAAAGTCGGTGTCCTCTGAAATGATGGGAGCATGATCAAACATACAAAGCACCATGTCATGCTCATTGTCGCTGATCCGTCGGTCACATCACATCTTCCTCTGTGTCCGTGTCTTTGTCTCTTTTTGTCTGTTATCTCTGCTGCTGCTGGGGAAAATGTCCGTGCACTTGGAGAAAGTTATAATCCCTCCAAAATTGGCTGTAATTTAAGAGAGCTCTAATTCTGGACTTTTTAAAGCAAACTCCTTTTTCCTTGCCTTATATCAACATGTGTCACAGTGACACCTCACACAATGAAGCAGTCAAAGTGAAGTGCAGATCTGACATTTTCTTGAATAGGCCAATTATAGTGCAGTAATCTGCATCAAATTAGAGCTGCAGCCAAAACTCTGGATGTTTGGCTGGCAGGAGAAGGAGCTCTACAACGTCAAGGTCGTATACTTTCAGATCACGTTCACAATATGATGTCTCTTTATTTTATTATCTCTCAACGTGTTAGTGGTTTCTGTAAGCCTTGGAAATTGCTCATTGTGAGTCTGCAGCGTCACATTGTTGTTGAAAGGAGGACTAATCGATTCTTTTGAAGACAGGGTGAGAGAGTAGAAGTCCATTTGGACTGATTCAACTCATCTTCTCTTTTGTCAAGTCTCATAGTCTTCCAGCCTCTTTGAAGAGCGTTGTTAGGTTGCTCGGTGCTAATGAACTGGGATGGCTGGAGGCTGCTGCTACTGACAATGACATAATACTGAGAACCAGGCGTTGAGGGAAACAATTTTTTTTCTGTTTGGTCACAAGGAAGTACAGTCAAAGTATTTATACCCACAAGCACATTCACATGATAACAACTTCTGACACTTTATGGACTGACTGGTCTGTTTGTTGAACTGCAATAACAACCACAATAGTTATTGCAAATATGAGCAACAGACAAATTAAAGCATTGGTACGGCACAAGGAGTCACTGTGAAATCTAGATCGGACACTCAAATTTATATTTGTGATTTGACTTAGGAGCTACAACTTTCAGGAGACAGGGCAATTGTTTGTTAACTGCGAAGGTGCCACCAACTTCAACAGAAAAATACATTTTGATGTGAATACATGGAGAAAAGGTGACAATGGTTGTAACTCAGCCAAGGTAAACCTTCAGATTTGAATTGTATTTACTGATGAAATAATAACAAAGTATGCAATTACAAGAAAATGTGGCAAAGAAAAGGAGCCATCCAGGGAGTGACCTTCCATCTCATTCATCCTGAAATGCTGAATAACGGCCTCAGCTTAATGTTTACTGTATTAATGTATGTCAACTGAAGGCTGTAAGGATTACAGATGAGCTGTCCCACTTCCAGCACTGTGTGACACTTGTGAATTATTCCACCCTGCCAGGGTTCAAACTGAGGATCACAACAAGATGGAGATGACAAAAAGTGTGTTTCCGATCATATTTTTCCAAGTGGAGGTCAAGCAGCAGTTAATCAGGAGATTAAATGAGCACCCAAGATCGGAGCCTGTGGTGTAGCTTCCCATTAGCTCAACTGACAGCAGTGGGGAAATATGGTGCAATAACAACCTCCCCAGCTCTCTGCAGATGTACAGTAATTAGCCCATCCGCTTATAATAGCTTAACCATTACTGGCATGTCGCCATTTGTTATTCAGAAGATTTGCTTTGTTGACTCATTTGGGAGGAAACCGATATGAGTTTTTGATGCAATTATTCATTAAGCATTTGGTTGCTGTTGTTGAGTCTTCTAAGGCTTACCCAAGAGGAGGATTAGGGTGGAAATAGTTTTTGTAAAAACAAGAGCAATATGTGTTGATGAAAGAGGCACGGTGGAGTATTGTCTGTGTGTGTGTGTGTGTGTGTGTGTGTGTGTGTGTGTGTGTGTGTGTGTGTGTGTGTGTGTATGAGGCCCATCAGATCGGGGTTCTAGTCAGACTGTGGATTTAGCTCAGTACCGCCCATCAATGGAGCAAATATCTGTGTCAGGCTTTCACTTTTTTCTTGTTGAATAGTTTTACTGTTTCTGTGAGGCCCAAGGCAAGGTGTGGAAAGCTCACTGGCCGTGATGTTGAGCGGGTCGTCCAATATCTGGAAGTTTGGCGCTTCGAATCCAACGTGTGCCGGTGGGTCCCTGGTGTTTGGAGAGGCTGTTGGCGCAAATTAGCAGCCACAGTAAGGAGAAACTGGAAAACCTTGGTGGGGAGACGAACGCCTGGACTACCTTACTGAACCTGCTGCCACCACAACCTGGTTTGGATCCAGATTAGCAAATATAAATGGATGAATGATGGATGGGTGGGCAAATGGGTAGAAGATCTATAAATAATATGCTCTTATCAAGAGATGAATCACTCATGATAATCATAGTCACATTATGAGATACGTGCCGTTCTCTCCCCCAACTCTTGCTCCCCTTATATTGCACATGAAATATATAGTAATGGTAATTTCATCTGTATGTAACCTGAGTTCCTCTCCTAATCCCACCCCCAAAATAATAAAAAGGGGGCCCACTGAATATTTGACCGAGAAAAATATAACTTTCCTGCTGCTTCAGATCCTGTTTCAGTGTATTTGCCTTCTGCTTTGTGTTTTCTGGCACATTAACACTGAGAGGACATTACACAACAACAGTAACCCCTGTCTCTTAGATAATAACAGATGTGAGGACTCCCAGACAGCTGGCAACTTATTTTGCTGCAGACAGCTTCCAAAAGACCACATCAAATTGAACACCGAGTCATTATTTAGAAGAATAACAGCAAGGAAACAAGGAATATTCTTCAGAATATAATGCTGCTCACAAACCCACGTGTGAGTTCAAACAGTGTTCCTGGATGGCTGAAAAATGAATTTGGTACAACGATTTATATATCCAATTAAGCAATGATTTGCAAATCTGCCTATGAAAAAACAAACACAAACACAAAGACATTTTTTGGGGAAACTGGTCTTAGAAGGGTGTGTTTGTCTGTTTCATCCACATCTGAAGAATTCTTTTTAATTCACAATGAGACTGACTGCTGAAGCATCACAAGGGTTTTACTGAGGCCAGATGTACAATACCGAACACTCTACAAACACATGAACCTACAGTTTATTCACCATTTGACTGTCAACAGTTAGCGGGTTATGTTTAAAGTCTCATATCAGCCTTCTTTACACATATAAACTGAATCACATCACATAAAAGCACACTTTATTGTTATTATTATGAGTATTATGATTATTATTATGGCTATGATTATGATGGTGGTTATTACTATTACTATTATTAATAATAATAATGAGAATAAGGAGAATGTGTGCATCACCAAGTGTCTCTTCACAGCTGTTTTACGATCACTCAGCACACAAATAGCGACACACGCACACATATACTGTTGTTGACAAAAAACACTGTTCATTATATACATCTGCTAAACTATGGAGTTTTAGTTCATATAGCAAGTGTTTGAACATTTTAATATCGACAACGGGAAATGTGAAAATTCATTCATTGTGAACGTTAAATGGTCAAGTAACTTTGTTGTACAAATCACTGGATAAATATAACCATTTAATTTATTTTTCCATTTTCCATCTTTTTCTTTCCATGATGGCAGTTGAGGCACAGCCTCACCTGCCTCTGCTGACTGCACGTCACTGCCGACAATGTAGTTGCTGGTGATAGCTTCCTGTTTTGCCCCTCGTTTTTTATTTTTTCCTAATAATGCGTCTGTGTGTGATCACCCCCTACAGCAGCTTAAATGAGACCGTGTGAATGACATTCACCAACAGACAATCTATGTTGTTCTGAGCATTTCTCCATATTTTCCGACTCCTCTCTGTGTCCAGGCTTGCGGCTGTCTCTTCAGGATGATGTTCAGTCACAGTTGCTATTCTTCACTCTGGAGATTCAGCAGGCCTCTGAAGTCAGCTCCGTTGATGCCTGAAATAGGTCCTTTACAAAATGTTTAATCATCCACAAAAACAAAACAAATCTGTAGTTTATTAGTTGATTTTCAACAAGATGTGAAACGTGTGTGTGTTGTGTGTACATAGTTTTCCTACATACGTACGTAATAACTACCTCAGTCACAACATTCTCTCCTTTAGATTTAATAATTGGAATTAAATCTTTGAATAGCAGATTAAAACGCTGCAGTATTTAAAGGTTTATGAACTAATTATTTCCGCCTGTACGCCAATGGAGAAATACGTTGGAATGAAAATGTGGTGGAGAACAAACTTAAATGACTTTTCCCTGAGGGCAGTAATTCAACAATACTCAATCACCCATTCCTTTGTGTTTGTTGTTGTTGCCTCTGACTCTTTCTTCCTGTTTGACGGCTGTCTGAACGGTAGACTGTGGCCCCAGCTGTGATATGGCGAGCACACACGCACGCACGCACACATACACACACACACACACACACACACACACACACACACACACACACACACAGAATGTTAATGCAGCTTCATATTACTGTCATAATGTCATGGAATCATATTTTTATAACCACATTTGACTGTTGTTGCAGATATTAAGCAGTCAGCCTCCAGGCAGACATATTGCCGGAGTTGCAGAGGAAGATTTGTAATACAAATTTTCTCCTCCGGTGTCCCTGTGCTGTTTGGACAAATAAACCTGTTACTGCTGGATGTGTCCCTCGTGAAATCATCACTAATGGCTTGAGATGTTGACTGAGGTCTGAAAATACCATGCATAATAAATATTGATCTAGCAGACATGAGATCAATAAACCATAAATATAGTTGGACAAAAAGGCAGGTGAAGCATTGGAAAGTCCCGTCCACCTACTGGTGTAATGTCTGCGACCGCTACACAATAAAATAAAATGATGATGACCGTTGCAGATGAGATTACAGTAGGACAAACACTGACTCGGCACGTCCACAGGTGCAAACAAAAGGCAATTAAACACACATCCCTTTCCTGCAAACAGAATTGCACAAGATTAAAAACAGCGAACATCCTTCATAGCGGCGCAGTGACCTTTGTTGATAAATTCCAGCCAGGCAGAAGTGACTGATCAGTGACTGTACACAGGATGAAGAGGGATTACCCGCTCAGGCTGCTAATCAAATGACAGAGCAGAAAAATTGCATTAGGCGAGACAAATAATTGCGTTAGAAGTATCGAAGGACAGAAGAAGCAGATTCAATACTGAGCAGTGACACACAAACGCCTCGTCCTTCGTTTCACCATGAAGTCTTCATACAGATACTGAAAGAAGTTGTAGGCTGCTGCAGGTCGCCCCACACCGTTGTATTCCACCTGATGTAGGAGAGAAATAAAAACCTTCTGTGGTTTTGGGTTCTTCTGAAATACTGCTAGATTAGACTCAGACTCTGATTGGTTCGGCCAACATGCTGCCAGGATTTGAGTTGAAGAAGTGATTTTGCGACCGCTTCTCCTCAAATACCAAAATGACAGCAACTTATTATCAATGTGAATTTCACATCCTCCAGGCATTAATTTCAAGCAATATTAACCAATGATGGCTGAGCAAATACTTTTAGACTACATCCTTTACAACTACTTCATCTGTCACCTCTCTGCTTCTGTCATTACAGTCTTGGACGTCCCTTCTTGCCACTAGTTGGTTCCTGTCCAGATATGGGGGTAGGCTAGTGGCCCCGCCTCCATCTGTAGGCTGGATCTGAGACCTGACCCATCACCACATCTTGGATGGAGTAGATAAGTTCTTTACGTGTTTGACCAAGATGGTTGTTGCAACATACCTTAGGTCACCCATTTGTTTTTTTCTGTTTAACCTCAGTTGTTTTGGATTACCGTCATCTATTTCTTTGTAAAAAAAATCTCTGATTCAGTGCAGAAAGTGCATATATGCAGCATTTTTGACTTACAGGAATGGTTAGAAAATGTTGCCAAGGCTGATGTTATTCTGTCAGTCAATCTTTTGTCGTTCCTCAGCTTAATTTATCAATGATTGAGTAAACTGTTAGCATGGCTGGAGCCCAAGAAACATGTATGGAGAAAAATCCTATTATTTGTATTTTTCACGTCGTCAGAACACGTTGACATGTGTCATAATTTGAGACTTCCTCATACCAAACACTCCGTGATCTTCCCCAACATCACGTCCTGCTAGTTCCTCCACCTCATGTAGACTCTGCTGCCCTCCTGTCAGCTCCTGGTGCTCCTCTTTTCTTCCTGTCTGCTTAACTTCCCCCTAATCTCCTCCACACCCTCCCCTCTGATCTCGCTCCCTCATCGCACCCTCTTGTTTCTTTAATGGCTCCAGGCGGGTGGCATTCCCTGAGGCACCTCCATCCCTCTTCAGCATCAACCTCTCCTGCGTCAGGATGTTGCTGTTAAACAACTGACAGGAGCTGAATTAACTTTGAGCATCAACATAGCTTTTGAGAAAATGAATATCCACACAGACAAATCAGACATCGCTTTCATCCTCGTTGGTTCAGCATATCGATCATGTCACATATTGAATTTTATTAATGCAGGTTATCGTTTGTTTTCTATTATCCAGTCGCTTTGTTGTTGACGTGTCCACTGAAGCAGAAATCATCTTCACCTCTGTCAAGCCTCTGAAAATGTCACATTTTGTGATATTTATACAAAAAACTTCGAAAATTGTGGTACTCATTGTACTCACTGTCATGGTCACTTGAAAAATACCTGTGTTGTGTTGAAGATTACCTCCAGAGAGGAGCCCTCTTTCTCTGAGTTTCAAAGTTAATAAAGTTTCTGCAAAGTGTGTAAAATAACACAATTATTTTTTTTCCTCATCAAAATCTGGATACGTTTATTTGGATACTTGGATACACTAAAATTGTGAGTATTTTTATTCAATTACCCCGCAGAGGTTTGTAGATGTGGTGAAATTTAAGGGGAATCGGTCACCCCAAGTTATAGAAATTTGCATATGCGTTTTCCTCAATCAAAATCCCTGGAAATTCACCCATTATTTATATATAGATTTAAAACCTGATCAATCACTGACTAGATTGGTAGGCGGGTTTATATCAAACCTACGTAGACTTATAAGAAGGCAATAGCAGAACACTCATCATCACACTGACTCTCACACACACACACACACACACACACACACACACACTGAAATTCCCACACTGTATTGACTGTGAGTTTTGTTGCCTAGAGGAAGAGACAGTTCACATTAAATACTGAGGAGACCGAGCAGCAGTTATTTCATTTCATTGCAGCACAAATATTATTAGTTTTCCTCTTCAAATGTGGCTGAATCAACAATAACTCCTGAAACTCACTCAGGTTATGATGGAAGTTCGCTCTAAGGTGCTGACGTTATTTTGCAGCTTTCAATAACTGGACGACCTGCTAGCCTGAACCACTGAACCTCCAACATTGATGCCTGAGAAACGTTATAGGATAGTTATTACCATAGCTACCCAGTCATCAAGAGCTTGCAGTTTTGTTGTCTTGCTGCAAAAAATGGCATGAAAAATTCTAAATAATACATAAAATGATTTGTTAGATTAATATTTTTCAGATAAAGTCGAGATTAACTCAAATAAAATGAAATCATACGAACACTATGAAAAAAACTCATGCAAACAAACCTTCAAATCAATTTCCACATGGGGGTTGGAGTTAATAACAGTTTGTCATACCAGCGAGGAGCCCAATACAACATTTCTTATCTCTGTCTGCAAAATCATACACGGACAGCAACTCTCCTGGTTCTCTATAATTCATAATGTATACTCCTTTAAACTGGACTCTTCTGAGTCTACTGCCAACACTGGCACTTGTTTGCTGTGCCATGTTTCAGTCTGTAGGTTTTAGCCAGTAAATATTATTACAGTAGCAGCAGAAGCGCAACGGGTCAGGGCCAATATCCCACCTGAACTCACAAACCAGCGGCACACACACTCATACACACCATCCATACATATCCCACAGCCTTTGATTTCTTTTATCTTCTATCCCTTTGTGTGAGCATTTCTTGCTAGAAGCTTAAGAATTAAAAAAAGAATGAATTCTTTTTTTATCATTGATGCCTGCAGAAAAAAAGGCTTATCACGTATGCATTGGAAGAAGCCTTAGGTGTGATAGGGGCAATAAAAAAGGGCCACAGGAAAAAGGCTAGAGGTCCATGAGGAGTTTTATTAAGCTGTCAGAAAATGAAGAGACAAGAATGTGCACTCTCATTGACCTTGGTCTGAAAGCGAGGAGTGCCAGCGCCTGAAAAATTACCCAAAGGAGTCTAAAAGAGATGGATGTTGTGTGTTACAGCACTTTTAAGGTCTATTTTTATTGATGCCCTACACCCGCAAACGTCATACTGGTGTGTAAACAACAGTGATTGCAAAATTACCAAAATCATATTTATTTCATTTAAAATTTGATCTTTCAGACACAGAGGTGCTGGTAGACTTTTGTCTGTTAATGTTTGCGCAGCAGTTAAGGTCAAAGGCCATTTACCACACACTTAGTGTCTCATGCACAAAGAACCCTGTTGTGTCTGTCCGAATGGGACGTCCATGGATTCCAGTGCCCATCCCCTAGTTTGTCAGACACTGATGATAAACTGCAGGATTGGTGTGTTTTAAACCCAACTGGGCTCTGACTTTTTGCATAAAGTTGACAACAGACAAACAAAGGGTAAGAAAATCCTGTCTCCTTGTCAGACGTAAGGCTAACGTAGCTGCGTGAACGCAAAGTGGTTCTCTGCACGAACTGAAAATGAGTAGTACATTCAGATAAGATTAGATTAGATTTAGACTTCAGACTCTCACATATGTATTCCTTTTACGATCATTAGGAACACAGAAACCAGAAAATATCCACATTTAATAAACTACAATCGGATTATTGCATGTTTCATTTGTGGCAGCATCGCACTTCTGTGGAGCAAATAAAAAGCTGTTTGGTTGGATTTTCCATATGCATGTGCACATATCTACAGTTGCTGAGGACCCTTTGAATAAAATCCACCACAAGCCCACATCTGTGTGACAGTCACATGCACAATCTGGCAACACTTTGGGTTTATGTGCTGGAATCTATAGTGTTTGTTTACCATCGGAATGAATGCAGACCTCCGTTTTCCCTTCTGCTTTTCATGTCTGATTGTGCCGCACTGATAAATTATGGTGACAATGGCTATATTGTTGTGGTATGCTAAATGTTTCAAGACTTTTCTTTAACGTCTGTCAGGGTATGAAATTTATTCTGCACAGTAATTTAAAACTGTGCGTTTTAAAGGATCAGTTTGCTTGAATCACAAAGCTCCACATTTTCTTAACTATTGGCATCTCTGATTTCCACGTCTGCTTTGTGCTCGTTGACCGTTGAATAACGAATAAGGTCAACTACTTAACTGAGTCTATACTGTGTGCCAGTTATGCACATTGTGTTTTTGTTTTTGTTTTGTTTTTTTGCATTGTGATGTAAAGGCTAAAACTTTAAAAAAAGAAAAGTGTGTATTATGAGCCTACGGGAGCGACTCTGTTTGCCCACAATGCCTCTCCTGAAGAAAACGATGGTAGATGGTATTGTTTTCTCTTAATATGTGCATGTTTGGTTGTTTCTTCTGACATGTTTAGCTTTGTCAAACTAGCAATGTTAGAATTTTAGGTTTTTAACAAAAAAAGCATAAACAAGAATATAAACAGTCAGACTTTTATTTTCAAGTCGCGAGGTACAAACACAGGTGTGTTTATTTTGTATATTATATTATATTATATATTTAATACGACATTTCTTAAAGTTCCAGCTGTGGATGTGTGTGAGCTTATAGATGCTGAGTTTTCTCCTCTAGTTCATTATCACTTCATCAAATGTCTAAATGGTGCCTGCGAGGACTCACTCCTCCCTTTCCAATTAAGAGACGGGGTCATTATTTTGAACAGGAGGCTAATTTAGGTTTCTCTTGATGTGTCAGCACATCAGGGGCCATGTGTGTTGGGGAAAACTTCTCACCATCTTCACTCCCATGCCGCTCACCATACTTAACCATCCACCCCCACAGGTTCTTTGCCTCCGCCATCAGACCACACATATATACACACACACACACACACACACACACAGTGTTGGTTAACTTTATCCTAACCCAACAATAATTCTTCATAGTAATATTCAATCCTTTCCGAAGGGTTCCGAAGGGCACACACACACACACACACACACACACACACACACACACACACACACACACTCTGACTGAACCACATGTTCTTCATTATATCAGCTGGTGAGCCTGTGGCAGCTCACTTACCTCCTGCTTATCCACATGACCTCT
>CAAKHB010007578.1:212-13646 GCA_901007665.1 Aeoliscus strigatus | reverse complement strand
GGGGGGGGGGGGGGGGGGGGGGGGGGCTGTGCGCATCCTTGAAAATAATAATGATATGATTCTTTTTGAATAAATAATATTTTTTTTTGCAACTGTACAGTTGTTTGATTTTGGAGTCTTCTTCCCTCCACAGTCCACAGACACAAGACCACAGTGGTCCAGAGCAACATGAGCCTTTAGTACATGAGACACTGCTTTTATTGGAGGGGTGGGGCCATGGCGACAAACACCACCAGATGACTTACATTCCAGCAGCCACCACCACTAGCAGATTTCACCTGCATAGCTGTTTGAACCTAAACACATTTAGTCCCTGTAGAAGTGGATTTGTCCACTCGTCATTTCCTTTCCCTTTTCTGATCTTTGTACAATAAGAGAACATGTCATTGCGTAAAAGAAGTTATGAACAAATTATGGTATTTATCTGCTTGTGCCACAGCTGCAGAATTAGCTCAAGATTCATGCACTCCACATGTTTAACAGCAAAATAAAATAAAAATTGTTGTTAAGTTAGCACCCGTGGGTGGGTGAGTTTCTGCACTGCTGAATTAAATATGAGCCCTTCTTTCTCTTGGAAGAGACGTTGTTGCATCGCTTTTGCTCACATCCTCTTTGAAGTTGATAATGTTTGCGGAGGGTTACTAGAGGTTCAAGGGTTTTTGTGTAAGATTTCCTCTGATCACTTCTACGTCTGGGAGCAACGACCGTGTCACTTCCCTCTCAGGAGGTTAACGTCTTCAGGCCAGCGCAACATGCAGGCAGATGTCAACTGACTGACCTTAGCTTCTCAGCCATGTTCAGCAAAAGTAATTTTCAGTTTTCAGCAGTTCATGTCAGAAATTCATCAAATAAGCTGAGTCATTTTCTCTTCCAGGTTTTTTTTTTTTTTTTTTTTTTGCTTTTTTGGGCAGATTTAACCTTGTTGTTTGAGAGCAGAGCATTTTGGGTTATTAGGTTCAGAAAGAATGGATTTAATACTTGAATATAAGTTAAAAGATTATAATTTTTTGTGTAATGTTTAATGGCACATGAATGACTGCATTCCCAAATCTCATCAACACACCCACTTGATGGAGGTTTGTCTTGCTCTTGTGTCAACATGTTTTTTTCAAACCTGTTGTTCTAACTCTGTTTTTTGTTGTTGTTTGGTTTTTGTTGTGTGTTTTTCATTCTCTTGGATCCTTTCAGTCACTGCTGGTAACATCAGTAAACCATCATAGCTGATAACCTACTCTGTTCTGCCGCTGTCGTGACACCGCTGACTTCCACTCGCGACTGTGGATCACCTTACCCTCCATTGAGGCTCAGACCAGCTCTAGCACCAAGTCATCAAGTTTGACACCTCTGGTCCTTCTGCCTATTCTTGACTCTTTAACTTCACACTTTGTCTTTCTTTGCTCCCAGAGTCCTTCTTGAATCTCTCTGCAGCTACAGGTGACTTGAATGAAAGCATGTTTTTGGGTACAGGATGTCTTTTTGAGGACTGTCTCAAGGGCCCCTCTTGAAGTCAGTGCTGTAATGAAAGCAATGCTCAACAATCATACAGGAAATAATAAATCAACCAACGTCCACACCTGCAGGAGCCTGAATGGGCCTCAGTGTTTGCAGCTCTCTGATGTGAAGTACTATCACCATCACTCTGGATCTCTTGACACCTGCTCCTGGATGATAAATATTCTAAGAAAGAACGCAAAACAGACGAAAAAACAAAAAAACAAAAACATAATTTCTGTAATCCTGAAAAGTCTCATTTTAACTCACTGAGGAAGTGTCTCTCTGGGGATGGGGCAGGTTTAGCCTCGATGCATTTGTGAGCTTCTCCACAATAAATGCTGATCAACTGTGAACATGTGGCTGACATGCCTGACTTTATGAATATGGATAGAGGTGATGTATTGAACCTTGGCTCTCTGGTTATAAGTCGTAGTTTTCAGAGACGCAGGAAAAGGGGAAAGGGAGACAGCTGCAGACAGATTCTCATTTCTGCACACAGAGAAGGTAAAGGTCAGTCAGAAGCCCATAATCGAATGTGCCACTTCCTTGTTTCACACATTGGACGTGACTAGAAAGCTGATGTTGAGCTCTCTGCTGTTTTAAACCAGCTCTGATTATGTTTGTTTTCTTGACAATGACGGAAGTGTTATTAAACACTTTTCAGACCTGCGCTCCTGCACATGATGTGCTGATTTGTCTTTGAATCGTGTAGAAATCTCATGTTACAATGAAGTGTATCAGCTCTGAAAGGTTGAATAGACAGCTGTGTTGTTCTTGTCAAGGCCATCGGGTCATTATGATGTTCTCACATTGTCTTCGGGAAATTTCAAGGTAGCAGCGATGTGACAAACCCCTACACACCCCCTGCGCACACGCACACACACACACACACACACACACACACACACACACACACACACAATAGCTCATTTCTTTAGCCTCCATACAGCCACACTGCAACAATCAAATATGTGTGTCAGTCACCTGTCTCTAGACATTTACAGTGTCATTCCTGGAATATATCACCATTATTACGCTTCACTGTTCTGTGTATATGGTCCCGGGGCATAATAGGGGTCCAAGAGTCATTCCACTTCTGAGACATCAGCAGAGATAGTCACAAAGGTTGAGCAAGCTCTTTCCTGTATTCCGTCTCTGCTGAACACCAGTACAAGCCAGTGACCTCTTGACGATGAGTGACAAGAAGCAGACAAATGGTATTTAATATTAAATGAAAAACTGGGACCCAATATGGGATAAATCGTCAATGTCCTGTGAAGATCCAGCAGCTGTGACAACTGGTCACCATGTCATGGCCTTGTCCACGAAATACCCTCACTCTCAGGGCCTCACAGTGGTAACTGATCCTCATAAATGTAGAAGAAAACACAGACTGAAAAGCGCTAGTCAATATTTTTCCCACTGCTTCCCAGCGCACAGCCAACCTGCCGCCCTCCTCCTGTACCTGTTTACCACATCCAGAGACTCCCTGCAGCGCACACGTAAACACACACCAGCTCATTATGTGACCTGCGGCCCGACTTCTGCCTCGCTGTGTGTCTCTGTGGAGTGTGCAGGTTAAAAGGTAAAGGCTCCATGTATCTTGGGTGTGTGGGAAGGGATACCGAAACAGACCCTCATCTTATTTCTCTGTAACCACAAGGTCAGAAGTTCAGTTTGCAATGTGTGTCCAGCAGCAGCTGCTCAAAAATGAAAGAGGAATATTTTGAAAATAAAATGTAAAAATGAAATCAGAGTCAGCTTTCACCTGTGAGACTGTGAGAGAAACACACCACTGCACAACGGATTCTCATTTCAAATGCCAGCAGGCACACAGGAGTTGAGCGGAGAGCTGGTATTGCAGGAGAGTTGATTTGATCAAGTAGCAGAAGGCTACAGTTTTCACCCATCTATTGGCCACCCCATCACTTCTTCATATAGCGATGGAATAAAAGTGACAGCGTGCAGTCACTGTCTCTTTTCCTCCACTGACAGGAATGAGGAAAAGAGACTGAGTGACCGGCTGGTTGGAGCATGTCAGCTTGATTGAATTATGACTCGGTGGGAAGTGGCATGTTATGAGGCGCGTGGAGGCCATGACGAGATATCACAAGTCTGGATTTGGTGCGAGGCGGTGGTGCAGAAAAGTGGCTGAAATGAAAGCTGTCTGCATGTACAGTTCATGAGCTCTTTTACGTGGTAATGGGATTTGAGAAGGATATTGGTTTGGCTGTGATGACAAGATGAGCCACTGCAGCATTGGGGTAATGTAATACATCCTTTCATATCGGCCGTCCATAGCAACAATATGAGAAATGACAGCGGTGGAACTACTTGTCTTTCAAGCCATCATGACGAAAATCTCTCTTTTACTGATTGATTCTATTCTCTATGTCTCTGTCTTTAATATACAGTACAATATACAATATGTATTTATATTCACACCCTATAGCGATGTCGACCTACAGAGATAGATGTACCTCTGTCATTTTTAGTACTTTTCCACTGAAGCCAGATTATGCAGGTTACCGCCTATGCTGTAACCTAATCAAGTGCCCTATGACATCACTCACTGCATCACGCTGTGTATAGTTTTTTGTTCAAACGATAGGGACGGAACGTGAGTACTTTTTTTGTTATCGCCACAATCCCTGAAGGATGGACATCCTTTTACAACTTTAGTATGGTTGTATTTTCTCAGCAAACCCAGCAGTGCCGCTCCAAGAGCTGGGGAACTAGGGCTACACCCTACACTACACGGTAGCCAATCCGTCGACAGGGTTTGTTTGACAAAGAAGCCTGAATCTGCTTTAATACATATACTGCTGCCCTGTACTGGTTGATCACCAATTGTACTTTTGGCCCCACCCCTCCTATAAAAACAGCATATCCTGCAATATTGATTCTGAAATGCGGTCACTCCCAGGAGACGTGGGTGTCCTCCACTTCAAATGATGTTTCGGTCGCCAAGGTGATACAACTCACGCAGTTGGCAGGGGAGACAGCACTGGGTAAGGGGGTGGGGCTTATGTCATCCTCAGCCCCGAGTAGAAGACACTAAGACTTTGTAATCTTTTAAAAGCTCTTTAGTTTACGTACATTTTGGTCATTTATACCTCCTCTTTAAAGACTGTGTTGTTGTCATGCGCAGTTTTGCCCAGATTCTAATTTTTTTCAGGAAAAGGGAATCATTTTATTTGAACGAGATCTTTTTCCTCCATTCACACAGGCTTTGTACCAATCACACAACTGATCGCTGATTTGTCAGCAATGGCAGTCCTGTTGATTGTTGACTGCTTTTCAGTCCACATCAGCTGACCTCAGACACACGATCTGATCTGGGTCAACCAGATCCTGGTCAGTCGAGTTCCTCCTCCACAAATGTGGTGCAAACATAACCAGAAGAACCTTGAGCTGCTATGAGTGACACCAACATTCAGAAGTCTGCCTGGAACCAGCTGTGATTCAGCTTCAGTACTTGCATGAAACAGTCCTTCTGTTACCTTTGTTGAGTGAGGAAGAGGATGAATAGATCACAATAACTGCTTGAATGTATGTTTTTATTGTTTTTTCCTAGCTAGCAAGAAGCCAGGTGAGCATTTTCTTGACTTGGTTCACATTTTTTATGTCATTTCTTGTTTTATTGACATCAAAAGCTGTACTATGTCATCTTTCGCTGACTTTAGCGGGTTAAAGTTGGAGGTGCTAGATGCCAAATAATGTTTTATGCAGAATTCCGGGGGAGAGATAAAAAATTTGTGTTTATCACAGAGGGGTGACAATGACTATGCTGCCTCCAGTGGCTGCTGGTCTTTCAAACAAAGGCAGTTCAAGTTATTTATTCAGCTCTCCATTCCTTTTGTAGAGAATACAGACTGTTTGAGGCCATATCAGCAGTGGTACGGACACTCAACTAGTCCATGGTGGTGAAGAAGGAGCTCACCGGGAAGGTGAAGCTCTCAATTTACAGGTCGATCTATGTTCCAACCCTCATCTATGGTCTTAATCTTTGGGTCATGACCGAAGAATGAAGAATGAATTTGCGTGTACAAGTGGCCAAAATCAGCTCAGCTCCCTCCTGAAGCAGGAGGGACTCAAAGTAAAGCTGCTGCTCCCCCACATCGAAAGGAGACCCTGGGGCCAACCCAGAACACGTGAACGGATTAACGGGTCCAGGACCTGGACCCAGAACATAATGGGTCTGAATACATGGAAAGAGCCTATATCGCCAAGCAAATAACAAGTGCATGGGAGTCAGTGCGGAAATGCTCCAGTGCTTGTGTATAATTTGAAAACACTGACAATCAAGGGGAAGAAACAGTTGCTTATCTAATCACGCCTTCAGCCCAGGAAGTTCCGTTTTGTGAAATGATTATTTTGCTGTTTTCATCCAGTGAGTGTGTAGCTTCAGTTAATAAAGACATCCTGTGCTGCACCATGGGCGTCCATTGAAGTAGCGGTTCAGTTTTAATGCACCTTACTGCTACAGGAATGTAGAAGCAGAAATGGTCTCAGGTGATCTGCATTAACAGCTGATCTGATCAAACTAGTCACAGAGCTGAACGTGCTTTAGCACACTTTCTGCAAATAAAATACCAATACTACAGCACGTATTTGACTGTTTGACGGCCGTTTGGAAGCAGAGCTTACAGTCAAGACCCTCTGGCTGCCTCGTAGAGCTAAATAATGACTTTGGATGAAGAGGAGCATCTCTATGGCCTGCACAGTTCGATTTGGTGGACAATTAAGCATGAGGCTTTTCTGACACCTTTCTGTTTCTGTGTGAATGCAGCATGACGCAGGTGAAAGAGGCTCCTTGGCATAAATCCCGGTACACATATTTGTCATAATACAGAATCTGATTTGATATTGTTGAATATTTTTGGGGAAAAAACATGTTTGCCAAACGATTATTTTCATGTCCTAGTGACAGACTGTAACCTGCGTGCTTATTAAGGCTGTTTGTGCAGCGAGTTGTGGCTGTCCTATTCTCCTCTGTTTTATCTACATTTTCAACATCTTTCCTGTCATTTTATTGTCTATTTCACGCTCCTGCTAACTTCCTCATCCCAGCAATTTAACTCGTGCGACTGACCCCATTTGAACAAGTCAATGTGCAAGGACAGCAATTACTAAAGGTACGCAGCACGCTCCACAGATCAGGCCTTGGATTTGTGGGAAATTATACAGCAATAAAACAGGAAATATATTCCTATGCAGATCTGAATACAGGGGAAGGACTGCAGTATGGCTGAAGTATGCTGAAGTTTTAGATGTGGGGAAACGTAGAAGTGTGGTGTGTCCTGCCTTTAAATGAGCAGCGAGCAGGGGAGTCACCGCAGAGGGCAACAGTCAACATGTATTTGTAGTGAGTCAATGAGCGAAGCCCTTTTCTCTGTGAAAATGTATGTAGCCACAGATATTTGCTGTCTGGTCTTGTAAACATCCAAAAACGAATGAAAATGAAAACATGAAAACACTGCTTATCATCACACGTGTCATGCTTTCAGCTGACGATGCACAAAATACGGGGGAATTGTTAGGGGAAATCTGAACTTTGGTTCTGTGTTTCTCTGTTTTAATTTAAAACAGCAAACAAGTAATTAAAGACACCAAAAACTGAGTTTGATTTTTGTTATTCTGAGAAGCCAAACTCGAATCAGCACATTCTTGTTTTCCCGCTCAGCAGCCACATTTCATGTCTATTCTCAGCTCTCATTACTAAAGTGATCCCTCTTCAGAAGTCAGAAATGGGATAAATGTGATAAATCAGTCTAATTTTGTATCATCACAAGCAAATCAAGGTAATGTCATACAAGAAAGGTCAGAAACCAGCAATTAAAGGTGCATTAAGCAGGAAGCTCAGATGTAATTGACTCATCTGTCAAAATGACAATGTAAGATGAGGAGGATTTTTCCAGTTGGAATAAATGGCTCTCTTGTTTTTAAACACATTGACGTTTAAGAATAACATGAGCATATGGTCTGAAAACAGCTGCCTAAGAGGAAAGAATCATCTGCAGTTGAGCTGTTTTCTTAATACACTGTGAAATAGAACACTTTGTATGATAACAGGTATGTTAAATACACGTGGCTCCGTGTGGTTCCACAGATGTGCTGGAAACGAGCCAGGAGGACTCGACACTGCACATGCTAGAGCGTCATTAACGTCGGGTTCAGTGAAATGTTTAATGAGTATAAACGGCCCGAGTATAAATGGCTCCTTCTCAAGCCGGAGTCTGTTTCTGCAGTGAAACCCTGGTCGCTGAACACTGGGTGGTACGAGTATGTACGAGGCTGTCTGCGTATCGGTTAACCACCATCGGTATGTTTGACCCAGATCGGCTGGCATTCCTCTGTGGTGATTTTATTTCATGGATATTATTTTCATATATGCGCTGGGGGGCTGCGTGAGACAGGAAAGTTATTGTTCCATGTTAAAATAAGGTCAGGAATTAAATAATATCCAACAGCCAAAGCGGAAATAAAAACTGTACATAAAATAGGAGCTACAAATGTCACTCAGCCGTTAATTTTTTTTCCTCTTTATGTGAAAATGAATTTATGTTCAGCAGTAAATGTAACATTTATGCGCTAAGATATGACTGTTAAACATGGATGGAGATGATGCAGGTGACCTTTTGTGTTTTAAAAAAGATAGAATTTTATGGAAAATACTGTATGTATTCATTATTCATGTATGATCTTCACGAGTTTTGCCATGAAACTAATTAAATCTGATAAAACACAAGAATTTCTTCAGAGATGGCATTTTCTTTTCTCTCTGTTTTACTTTCAAGTCAAGTGTGATTGTTGTTGTGACTGTTGTTAAGCTAAGGGAAGAAATATATGGTAACTAAGGATATTTTTATCCTTAGTTACCATAAATTTCTGCAGCTCAACTGCAAGCTGCAACTCAAAAGCTGCAACTCAACCCAACAAAAACATTTTGAAACAAATATTTTTCATAGATCATCATGTACATACAGTTCATGAGAGACATTCAGTTCAGTTAGACAGTTCAGTGAGTGACAAGAAGAGCGCCACTGCTTGACTGACACACATTCTTCTATTAAAAAAAAGTACATACAGAGGATTGAAATTTCCATTCTCAATGCCCAGTTTACAAGTACTTTTTTTTATAAGAGTAAACAAATATTTGACAATGTATCAGATGTTAAAATATAATCAAATGTAAAAAAAAAAAAAAAAGAAAATCCAAGACAAGAAGAAAAAATAACAGAAAACAGTGCAAACGAGCAACAGCTAAGGCACATCACAGGCTAGACGCCGTAAAGTGGCAGTTTTATGTCTCATATCCAACACATCCATTTGTGCTTCATCAGTGAGGTGACCAGTAAAGGGTTAAAGAACAATGAAGGGCACCAATTTGCCCCCTCCACCACCACGACTTCCACCGGAATCCTCTGTCTGCTGACACTTCTCTTCCTGTGGATCTTTGTTTGTTTGCTGTTTTCACTTTGCTGCCGGAAGAAAGATTCAGGCTGCTGTGATGTGTCGGGATGCCTGTCACCTCGAGGTGGGTGGGCAGGAGATGGGGGCAGTCACAACCACATGCAATACCACATTAATTGCTGTCACATCAACAGGGGAGGGGATGGTGTTACATTAGCCCCCCCACCCCTGTTTCTTTCTGACAGTCTAATTAGTGTGTGTGAGCCGGATATGTGCCTGCTTGTTGGAGCATGTAAATGTACGTGTGCGTGTTTGTGGATGTCATAACGAGGTATGCGGGGGGGGCAAGGGACAGAAGGCTTCATGGGACAGTGCCCTGAAGTGTTATGGGTCATCACCACCTTCGCTTGCTGCTCATCAGCACCACGTTATCTCGCAACAGCCCCCATCTCTGCCGACATCCACGTTCGATAAACGCCAGATCACCAGCTGAGGCCGCGGCAGGATCCTCCAGTGAGCCGCACTGCTTTGGTGACCTCGTGTTTTACAGGAACTCCTCACTCAAGTGGTTACATCTAAAACTTTTCCTTGGTGTCTGAATGTACACAGGTCGCCTTGAAGCATTTGAGCTGACCTATTCTGCAGACGATTGTTTCTGTAGACTCTTTGATAATTCCTGCGCCTTGGTGGACAAATATGCACAGTGGACCCAATTTCGATGTGTCATCGTTCTAATGACACTCATATCGTGCTTTTATTGAGTCTTGGATCATGGTTTGGAAACCTGGTCGAGGATGCAGGACAAATCCCTGTAGACACAGTTTTATCCCTGCTGATCTTTGTTTTAATAATGCATTTAATGACACACAATTTGCATATTTTAAAAATGTTTATTTATGGTGCCTTCTCTCTATTCTCTTTGTCATTGTTCTTTATCACATGTCAGTTGTTTTTCTTTCTTTCTTATGAGTACTTAACACGTTATGCCTTAGTCCTTATATCTGCGTCTTCTGTCTTTTAATATTCCTTTTATGGTGGAAAACATATCTACCTATCTAGACCTCACCAGACTGTATAGCAAATAAAAGTAAATTCCTGCTTATTGTCACAATGTCCCACAATAGGAGGGCAGTGTGCCAATGCTATGTTCAGTCTCCACTGAACCAAACATACACACAAGCTAAACTGCATTAATATACTATATCTCTAGTTCACCATTTAGTGAATATTAAGGATCACACCGCTTTGTTTTTTTTACTTTAAGGTACAGTGTTTCCACTGTTCATTTTCAGGATGATTGGATTATGTGTCTAATATACAAGTCATAGCAAACAGACTTCTCAGGTTCAAGCACAAACTCAGAACTGCTATCAATTAATGTCAGATTCACCATTTGATGTGATGGGAACACATTCACTATTCCTCTCTGGTGTATAATCACATTTGTCCTGGAGGATTTCTGCAATTAAAAATGTAGCCAAAGTGCAAAGTTTTGCAAAGTGCAAAGGTGACACTAACAGTATTTTGTGCTATTAAGCTCTTTCATACCAGATAAATAAGAAGAATCATCTCTATTATTTCCAAACAATAAACCTTTTTGGTTTCTTCTTAATAACTCTTCTACAAAAACCAGTAAATTCAATTAATCACCAGTTTTGTTGTGAATTGAATCGGGTTGTGGCACAAAAATCCATCATCCAGGAAAAACAAAGAGCCAGAGAGTCATGTTCTATTGGTTTGGTATTATCTTGAAATTAATATCTTGACATTATCTTAACTGCAGCTACAACGTTCTGCACCGCTCACCCTCAACAAATTGGAGCATCTTGCTAACCTTTCTGAGGGAAAAGTGATTTTGAGGGCCGTAAAGATTAGGCATTTAATAAGGGAGCTCTCAACATCCTCAGCAGTGCACAAAAAGCATCAATACTTGAAATCATTAAACAAATGGTGAACCAAAAAAAAAAGACTCCTGGATCAGTTCCCACTCCAGGGGCAGATGGACGCAATAAAACATTTAACCACTGCTATTAAAAAGCTCCGAGATTTATTCACCCTAATGTAGAAAGAGTCTGAATGATGCAAAGTGAACAATTTGAAATACCGCCCTTGATCCTCCCAGGGTATGAGGGCTTTGCTAGCTCCATTTGTAATGTAAAACTACCAACCAGTGATGGAGAGCAGAGGGGGAGGCTCTGCAGCCAGCAGGCGATGGAAGGTCAGCCCAATGTGAGCTGGCAAGGCTGGATGGTAAACATCCCCGGGGAGAGGTGTAAGAGGCCGCTTACCCAGGCTCGACCCGCAGCCCACCAGGCACAGCTTGGCAGATGTGCACGGGCCTGCAGTGCGAGCCAGCCAAATCTCCCACCAGCCTCCTCACTCCCACTAAAGAACATTCTCGTTTGTTATTCACATGCCCTAAAGGGCTCGGTGCCTGCTGATCGACGTCCATGCCAGCCTCTCTCACACCTATCTGGCTGTGGAGCTGGTGGGTGGATGAACCTGATGCTCTTCTTTGAGGGACCTCCAGTCACCTTTGATTGTAACTTCTTTCTTTACGATGCCGAACAAAAGTGCTCCCAGTATCGACACTTTTCTCTGTGACCTTGTGCGTATCTCTGAGAGGTCCACAGCTGTCTCACCCTGTGCTGTTTCTGCAATTGTTTATTCAGTGTTTGATGGATATGGCGCCATAATCCTTGTGACAAACGAAATAGCACAGCGAGCCCGGGGTGGCTAATCATGCAGCCAGCTCATTTGAACAGCCAAGTGATGTAAGCAGTTTGGACAATGTCTCGATGACGAACACATGACGAGGCCACATGAGTAGGAGACTTTGTTTAATTACAGGAAAACAAATGTTGCCTCTAGTCTGTTTCCTTTTCAGCCAAATAAACATAATTTTGGTGAAGAACATCAAAGATGGGAGCTCATCGAGGGCGAGTCCCAACTGTATATCAAAAATGTAGATCTGAATCCAGTCTGTTGCAGCAACAAACGCTGAATTAACAAATATAAAAATAAGAAACGTTGAGTTTGCCATATCTTTTTACTAGCAAATATATGTTTTTACTCAAACACCAAACACATCTCTAATAGGGTAAGGGGTTCTAAAGGATAATTGTGATATTTTTTACTACCAGAGTATAATTTCTCCTTTTGTAGGAATAGTATTGCAGTAATTCAGGCTGTAAAAACCAAGCGAATGATGTGAACGTCTATTTTTATTTTTGACAGAAAATATATGATAATGAATTCTAAGGTTAGTATCTGTCGAGTTTGCTGTTTTTTAGTTGGAGACAAACTCCTCCTGAGCATGAGCAGCCTGATATAATCCTCCCTGGGGTCCAGACACTGGTGGCGGTGCTGGCTGATGATCCTCTGACACTGATGACGGTTGAAGGTTACGGCAGCTGATGAGTCTAAGGAACTGGGTGAGGAGGTGGAGGGTGCCACGCAGCAGGATGGAAGAAACAAACGTAGAGAAACAAGAATAAGAGGGATGCAGCTGATAGGCCAAAGATGAGGGTGCAATGCAGTGACTGTTTGAAACATGACATCTCTGGTCTTGTTTGTCAGACATCTGATCTAAGCTCTACATCACCACACCTGTCTACATTTTTTATGCGCAGCACATCATGTGGCTTTTCTCATCTAACATAAGAAAGAAAAGCATGTAGGTCAGTGTCTGTTGAAAACATACGGTGCCTTCTGTGTCCATCATCTGGTCTGTCCACTGTCTCACTGTATGTCTCACTCATATCATTGGAGCCCTAAGCCCCGCCCCTGCTGCAGGAGGCACAAAGCACTTTAAATTTTAACTATTAATATTGAATGAGTCATGTGTTTTTCTACCACCAAATCTTACACTGCACTTCCTTGGTGCCATAGCAACACACACGCCACAAAGAACAAAGAAGAGTATGCTGTGTGCTGTGCTGTGCAAAATGGCAGCAACATATGTTTCAGGGCAACGTTCTGTCAAATATATGTGTTTTCCATACACAAGCTCTGATTGAAATCGTGTTTATCTGCTTTCTCTGTGTACGAACTGTTTTTTTCTTTCATGTGGCACATTGATGAGCTGGCGACTTGCCCAGGTTGTACCCTGACATTCACCCATTGACAGCATAACCGCAACCTCTAACTGGACTAAACGGGTGATGATGAATGAATGAATGTTTGCTGTTGTTTGAATTCGTTTAACAAACCAACAGTCTTAGACTCACCAATATCATGCAGCCACATCGACACACATAAACAGACCTAATCCAAGGGCAACATCATGGTTAAGTCATTATACCATTGGTATGATTTACTTTTTTTTGTTTTTTATCATATGTTTTTTATTATTTCACTTAGAGACAGTTCCGTTGGGTCGGGTTACAGTGGTTCCCTGGTATATGGTACCTACCTATAAATGCCAACACAGAGTAATTCACACACATTATTATATTATTCAGTCACAGCTATACAATCGTCTCAATTCTTACCCAGTTGTTCCTATGAGCTTGTGGTAAAAAA
>CAAKHB010007577.1:248134-277533 GCA_901007665.1 Aeoliscus strigatus | reverse complement strand
TGGAGACTTTTCTCCTCCGTCGGTAAGAAGCTAACTCACTAGCTAACTTAGCTAACGTTACTTGTTGGTCAAATCCCTCTTCAACAACGTTCCTTGTTTTCATTCTATGACGTTGACCCTAGATATGACGTCACTGGTCGTCCACACCCAGTAAACGGAGGACCCGGAGGAGACTCAGTCCTCCTGTCCTGTCCAGTGTTGTCGGTTCACTTTCACCACTGAGGTCAGTGTCTATATATTCTGTCTATTTGTATTCACACAGGTCTCATAGACGACCATGAACATACTGTGAAGTTACGTCGGATGTTTGTCAAATCATCACACAAATCAGAGAGAATGAATGACATCAGACTAGTGATGGTGTCTGTTCTAGATCTGTCTCTGATTGATCATGGATACAGGGATCATGTTAGATGCTGTTTTCAAATGTATTGGTTAGTTGAAATTGGTAGTTATCCTGTAAGATTCATCACTTGACATGGATGGTGCAGACTGAGTACTTGACACAGCTGACATCAAATGTGCCAGCCTGGCTGCTGTATTTATGTGTGTATGTGTGTTGCAATTCCAATGCGACCCCACTAGATGTCGGTATTCTGCCAATTTTTACATAGTTAACCTTAATGTAAAAAGTGAGTAGTAAGCAGCCACAGAAAGAGTGGTGGAGGCAAGGCACTGGCCAGGCATTATAGCTCTGCTTTGAACAGAATGCCAACAACAATCAATGAAGTGTGTTTGCTTAAATGCTTTTGTTTACTACTTATTTACGAAATGCAGTGGTGCTAAATGTATATTGGTTCATTCTGTGGTAGAAAAGGATCATAAATGATTTGATAAATAAGCCACTGTGAGGATGCTGAATTTGAAATAAGAAATGCTAGTATCATTTTCATTTTTTTTCCCACATCTACGGGCAATTTAGAGTAAGCAGTTATCCTCTGGCAGTTTTTGGAGATGGTTGGGAGCCGGAGAACACGGAGAAAGCCCATCATTTAAAATTGGGCTATAAAAATAGCCCTAAAATATTGTTTCATTCCTGATAGAGTTTGAAAGATCCTATAGAGATCTGAAAGATCTGTAGATCTGTAGAGTTATCAAGTTGTTTCTCAATGCCTTTTGTCTTTGAAGAGACTAGAATCCAACAAACCGTCGACCTTTCTTGGTCAGACATGCTCTCACAGCGAAATACTAATCATGACAACAAAGTCAAGTGCAGCAATGTGATTTGTTTATGCCGTTGTTTGAATTGTTAATAAGCGCATTGTGGGATACTGTCACTGTTTCATCTTTGATGGTGAAGGGAGTAGTCTGCCTCTGCGTGTGCTGAGCCTTGTGAACAAGGAGCTCGTGTTCAGCGAAGGGTAAGGAGGAGGAGAAACGTCTGCTCTGTTACTTACTGTGACGGTGAGAGACAGAAATAGACAATCAAAGACAGAGAGCGTGTGTTTGGAGGCATTAGTTTAGGAAGTGTTTCCATGTAATGTCACAAACTACTGAATTCACACTCCTCAAATCCCATCACAAGGGATGACAAAGGGTTGCACTCGGGCCACGAAGATGTGAACTTGGCAAAAGGTTAACTCAAGACTATCTGAGTTTATTCAGGAAGGAGAATCGAAGCCTTATATCTGGTATTCTGTCATTTGCAGCTGTTGATTTGAGTATACTCTGGCACCAGAACAGCAATGTACAAAAAGGTCTAGTTAAACTACCACGCCTCTACTAGAGGGGACTGAAGAACTGACCCAGAACTGAAGAAGCTTCTCGGATAAGTGGCGAAACGTCTTCAAGTAAACCAGAAGTCCAGTTGCCTACGATTTAACCCAGCAAGACACACTACTACTACTACTACTACTACTACTACTACTACTACTAACTACTACTACTAATACTACCACTACTAATAATAAGATACAAATACAAAATGTCTTATCCAGAGACTGAGATTAAAATGTTTAGGGTTGTTACAAAATATTGCCACAGAAATGTTTAGAGAAAGATAGACAGTATGTCTACATTCACAACATGGGAAGGAAACTGTAGCTGATTGGTTGATTTATGGGATGACAGTGTAACAATACCAGCAATGTAACTCTATCACAGTAAGTAGTAAAAAAACAAAAACAAAATCAAAGCCTAAACGCCCAGAGCTCCCCTGCTGAGCTGTAGCACTTATGAAACTTTGGGCGTCTCCTGTTGTGAAGACCCCCGTCGACCCGAATTGGACCAAGATGAGCTGTTTTATATTTTACGTTTTTATTTCTCTTGGCTTGGGATCTTTCTATATGATATTTTCATTCTCTCCCTGAGACTGTGTGGGTTCTCTCTGGGTTCTCCAGCCCCCCCCCAAAAGCATGCTGAGGTTCATTGGTCATTCTGAATTGCCCTTAGGTGTGAACGTGTCAACGTGAGTGGGAATGGTTGTCTGTCCTTCATGTGTGAGCTGGCGACTCGTCCAGGGTGTACCCCGCCGTCTGCCCGTTGACAGCTGGGATCGGCTCCAGCACACCCGTGACCCGTAACGGGAATAAGTGGAAGAAGATGAATGAATGAATGAATGAATGAATGAATGAATGAATGAATGAATGAATGAATGAATGATGGTCTCACAAGCCCCAAGGTGATGAGGACAATACAGATACCATCTGATACCTAATTTACCTCCCATCTGCTGGCAACAGTAGAATCCATGGAGTCATGTTTGGACCTGCAGAGGGCCATGCATCTTGAAAAAGTTGCGGCATTAGTTACCTGATCACATAAGTAAATATATTCCAACATTTGATCATCCACAATGAAAATAACGTGGGGGATAAATGACAGAAGAGAGTCGCCCTTCCAGAGGTACCCTCAGGTCTCTGACGTGTAGAAACGAGAGCACTCTGAATTAACTATCACTTTTGATATTTCCACGACAGTTGACTAATGTCACGTTTCCTGACTTCATTTACATATGTATGCTTTTTGAATTATTACTCAGTGTGTGTTCTCATACATCATCATGATTTTTTTTCTTTTCTTTTTTTAAATTTCTCATCAGTCTTAGTGTCTGGCATCCGAGACAATTTTTCCTTCACATATTCCACATCATCCTCTCTCCCTTGGTATATTTTGCTGTTCAACTTTTATCATGCTCCACCAGCAAATGACTCCGGTCATTTTTACAACATTGCACTATTCAAATCAGTGAGACACACACACCCTCAATTGACAGCAGCGGCATGCGCTCTGCTCAATCACTGCAGAATGAGCACACAAAAATAATCACATTAGCATAGTAATATGAAACAGAAGCATTGGTAATGACTTTTGTGAGCTGAATTACCAACAACTGAATCAACTGATCAAACATTAATGACAGTCTATTGAATTGACTTTTACCGGCGACCTTCTGGAGTTTTCTTCAGATTTGGACAATGTCACACAAAAAGGTGGGGGATGTACGAGCTCTAGCCTTCACCTTTTAACACCGTTCAGTGTCTTGTCAGTACACAACGTTTTTTCATGTAGAAAGATTTAGTGTTTAATGTAACAAATCCTCTTTAAAATGAAGGTGGGACAGTTTAGAAAGCAAAGTTTATTTTACAATTTTTTACAATATAAAATCTGCTTATAAAAGCATGTTCCCAGTGTGGAGCAATGCCTCTCAATCCTGGTCCTCTGCTCCTTCACACCTGAAGCAAGGCGATGTATTCAAGCTGAAGATGGGTGGGACAATGAGGGATTCTGTTGAAATCAAACCATGGGTCAAATTTCAGCCAAAACTGGATGGATGGATAGAAAACCCTACAAATAACTTCAGCTGAACTACAGGACTCTGGGAAAAAGTGGCGTGGCTGTTTCAAGATGCATAATAAGGAGTCACTTGAAGAAAGATGGGCTGCATGGTTGAGTCGACAGAAGAAAGACATTTCTACCCAAATGATAAAAAAGCTCCAAACAACACAGAGACAAGGATCAAAACTTCTGGAGACCAAAATTGTACTTTTTGGCCACAAACATAAACGTTACATTTGGAGAGGAGTCAACAAGGTGTGTGATGAACGGTACATCATTCCTTCTGGGAAATACAGAGGTGGATCGCTGATGTTTGAGCTACAGGACGCTTGGTCAAAACTGGTACGATGAATGCAGCATGTTATCAAAAAAATCTGGAGGAAAATGTGCACTCACCAGCCTGGAACCTGCACATTAGAAGTACTTGGATGATCCAAAATGATCAAAAACACAAAGCCAAGTCCACCTGTCATTGGCTACAGCAGAATAAAGTGGAGGTTCTGGAGTGGCCAGCTCACACTCCTGACCTCAATATCATTGAGCCACTCTGGGGAGATCTCAAACGTGCAACTCATACAAGACAGAACATGAATTTACAAGAATTGGAGGCTTTTTGCCAGGAATGGGCAGCTTTAAGTACCATCTGAGGACATAAGAGTCTCACCCACATCTACCACAGAAGACTTCAAGCTGTCATTCATGTTAACGGGGGCATTTGATCAGGGTCATTTGGGCAGTTTCTGTTTTCAGTATGATTTACAAAGAATAAACATTGTTTGATAAGGAGTCTTCACCCAACCAGTGACCATGAGTGAACATATTTTGATTCATTCATGTTGTCATAAAGGTCAAGTAGGTCATCGTCATTGTGTTCATGGTCATGTCTGTTCTCCGTCCTGTTTTATTTTGATAGTCCCTGTTTGCCATCATTCCTGCCACCTTGCCCTTCACCCTCTGATTACCTGATTTGTTTCACCTGTTCCCCCTCGCCCCTATTTAAGCCTGTTGAGTTTCATGTCTTGTTGCCAGATGGTAAGAGAACGTATCTCTTGTCATAGTCTGTCAAATGTTTGTTTCCTTGAGTGAGTATCGAGTGTGTTTTGATAAATGTTTCATAGCCACTTGGTTTGTATAGTCGTTCCTTAGCTTTAGCTTTGCGCTTTCTGTTTAGATTCCCCAAATTGCCTTTTACCCCTTCAGGGAAATTTCAGTTCAGATTCTTTGTTTGTTTTGTACTTACCACCTCCATGAGAGTGTTACCATTTCTTCTGTTTTTGAATCTATAGAGTCGTTTTCGTCTGCATCTGGGTCCAGTTACTCCTTGTGCCGTCGTGACAGTTCTCTGACAAAGTGCCAAGACATCATAAATTCAGGTAAACTTATGAACACTCATGAGCGTCTCTGTCACACAACGGCTGGACCGCGTCTCTACTTCGTTCCCAGCGCGATCTCCATTCAAACCATCAGCGGAACGAGATGTGTCTCAGCTGCGTCTGCGTGCTGGAATAGAAAAACTACCTTTAGCGGGGCCGCCGTGACAGTCTTTCTGAAACGCACTGCAGCATAGCTGGAGTGAACACTGACTTGAATAAATGTTACACACCGCAGATGCTCCCAGTGGAAATTTGCCTTAAATTCAACTTCATACTACTTGTCATACTACTAAACCCTGACTACCACAGCTACTCCTCCTACTACGGGACTCACCAGATTGTAATTGTTGTAGTAATGAAAATGAAATAGTATGTTGGTTTTATATCATGCTTTTCTTTTTTTTTTCTAAGTAGTGTCTAGCTCACTCTGTCTGTGACTTGCTGCAAATCGTGGTGTTCATTGATTTATCCAAAGTGAAGTTTCTGAACTTTTTTCAGTGTTTACCTTTCCTTCAGATTGCTACCTGCCTGTTGTGTCTCAGTGGCTTTAAGGTAGAAAAACACAATGAAAACACAGCCATGTAACCGCTCTAACTTTGGTTAGAGACATTATCATTGTCCCTTTTTGCTTGTGTGGTCAATTTCCATTAAATTACTTTTTTAACGTTAACTTTTGTTTTGTCATTTTATCTAATTCTTACGCCAGTCAACATATACAAAGCTGTTTGGTTCTTAAACCGTAACCTCAACCTTCCCAAAATTCATGATGAAACAACCATTAAGCCATGCTATTAATTTAAAATGCTTCCATCATGGAAAAAAGAAATTAGATGTCACTCCTCTTTATACCCAGGCAGGGAGCAGAGCTGACCACTCAGATCTACTTTTCTAGAAGACAATGCTACTTTTGGATATCAATGACAGTCGGTGCGGTATCCACTACTGAGTTACTGTATGACAACTTTGATGTACTACTTTACTTCACACTGTCACCTTTTCCCCATTAGGTTTTTTTAGGAGTAAGATTAGGGTGTAAACTGTATAATCATAATATAATCTGATTAGTTTTGTCTCTGTCATATGAAATTAGGCTATAAACCTGAGAAAACATTTGGGTGTTTTTGCATTCTTCCAAAGTACATATGACATAAAAATGTAACCCCTCTAATTCAAACCTGACCTACTCTTTGCCATATGAAGTTTTATTTCTCCCTTGAGATCACGTCACCTTGTGTTTGCAATGATCTTTCTAAATCCACTCAAAGTAATACACTGCACATGGAGTCTGTATGGTGAAGGGGCTTCAAAAGAACACTTCAAAATCATGTTTGTACCACCGTTGATTTACCCAACAGCATCAGCCTGCCATACCTCCTTGGCTGTGACCAAAGTCACTCGCCATCATACATCCGATGAAAGAAACGGGAACATTTAATTGGAATTATACAGTCAGCACTAGGCAGCATATGAATCGAAAGCTCAGTCGATCTTTGTTCAAGAGAACCACCCCCCAAGTAGTAGGAGTAGTGACCTACTCGTCACTTTAGAACACAGTTCAGTTTCATACATCTGGATTTAAGCAGTCTCTTGTTCTTTTCCACTTAATGGTACGGTTAAATTTAGCTTTAGTATGTATATTTATCAAGTTAGTTCTTAATTGCACAAATATATATTAGTTTGTACTAGTTTAATTTCTGCACTATTAATACTTTTTTGTACCGCTTGCATCGTGCGTTGAGAGGGCTGTCATTTCATCTATGCTCTACATCACACATATGCAGTATATTTGACAATAAAGTTGACTTTTTGACTTAGATGGCAGGTTTCAGTGTTCTGTGGTATGAAAGTCGTTCATAGTATATATGCAGTATATATATCCAGGGGTCTGATTAAAGTTAGTAAGTTGCAACTCTCAGCAGCAGAGGGTTTGTTTTATATGCTATACTTGGAGCTGTGAGGAAATCTGAGTTGCAGTCCTGACTGGTGCTGCAGTGTTTAGAATTGGTTCTGTACTCAGTATTCATGGATATTTATACGTGTCTCTTCACCTGCGGTAAAAGCATTCCAAAATTAGATGCGCTGCAGAACTGCATGCTCAAGTGATGAAGATGCGGTGCAAGGTTGCCACAGAAAAATTCTGTATTTTCTTGCAGTAAGCACCATTATTACACAAAAACAAACAAAATACAGCTGCCCCCCCACTTCAAACACTTTCCTTGGCTCATCCACGGGATCCCCCCTGTAAGTAGCACTGACATCCAAAAATGCAATAAATGTGATATTAAGGGATTGATTAAGGGACTGATTTTCTTTTACATAATTGATGGGTGGGCTGCACCGAGGGAGGAGGGGGCTAAAGGCGAACTGCAGGTAGCACGTTGTTTTCCACTCCCTGAGTGCAGGTATCATTTGTGATACAACGCCAAGAGATCAAGGTTTGCCATCATGTCAGAAATGCAGACACAAGAGATTTTTAATAGACGAGAAGAAAACAGCGCTCTTCCAAAGTGCAGCATCCGCCAGTGTGAATCTTAATGCGATGACACAGCAAGTTCATCTCTTAAAGGGCATGGCTCCAGAGGTTTGCCAGGGTGATGGCCTCTGGGCTGATTCCAGAGCTATCTTCTCCTTTAGCAGACTTCCACACTTCCCAGTGATTGAATGCCACTTGACATATTTTCAATGGATTTCTCACCTTTGTGCTGTACTCCTGAATATACATCAGAGCAGCTGGTGCTTCCAGAGAGGTGTCCATCCTTCATTTAGCTTTTGGCTCGCTGATACTGCTTCTGAAACAAAGTATCTCTTATCTACGAGCTGATTTATAAAAGCCTCCAGCTGTGAGTTAGGAATGTAATTCATGCAAAATACACAAAACACATGTACAATGAAAAAAATACAATAGAACCATTATGTGAAAGAAGGAAGAGAGACAGATGCTCCAAACACAAACAATTTTAATAAAATACAAGTGAGTCTGTAAAAAGTGAAGGTTTCAATCATATTGGAGACTGAAACACAGATTCTTCTCAAAACAGGACAAATAACCACATTAGCAGAAATCGTATCAACCCATCTGAGCTTTTTTCATACCAATCTAGACATAATGTTAACGTCTTGGCTGTCTGTATTTGATTAGATTGCTGTGGTTCTGTTTTCAGTTGCTGATTTAAAGGTTTGATTAAAAACTATTTTTTGTAATAACAAAAAATGCATACAAATAGGTCTTTTTAAAAAATCTGAAGAATAATAGCTTACTAACACACAAACCAGGCTATAATAGAAGTGATAAATAATAATAAAATAATAAAAAGTCTGCGAGTGATACTAAAGGGAGCTGAGACACAAGAGTCTGACCTCCGGGGATGTGGGGGGTTATAGTGTACTGCTCCACCAATCATGGCGCTCTGGAACCGACCTGCTGTGCACACTCTTCATTTCACCCGTTGTCAAAATGTTGCTAAACATGCTCAGTGTGAGTCAAGGGCATCTCCAACACACCAACACAGTCCTTACACCACCCTCCCTACTGTGAAAACCAACTCGCGTGTAGGACTGGGGGCTCCGGCCGAGGGACTGCCTGTGGACGGGGCACCGTAACCTGTGTTCCACAGAGAAGCCTGAGCTTCAGTGTGAGATCTCAGTTGGGTGGGGAGCAGAGGCATCCCCTGCCGACACAGCATTATGTTACATTACCTGCAATGTTAACATTAAAAAGGGGGTGTGGAGGGGCCAGCAGTAATGGAGAGCTTAGCCTGAGTAGGAAAGAGGCTTTTAGGATCATTTGTGGCCCTCTGGATATGAAACAGCTACCTAAACAGGTGCTTCATTTCATAGCTATAGGAAGGTCTTTCCTGTTTATCATTTTGTGTTTTGTTTCCATTTGATTTGATTCTGTTTTCTGATACGGTCTACTCCATCCTTCCATTGTAAGGCTTCAAATGATTCTGAAAGCTACAGGTAGATTCTCAATATTCATTCTTACTATTGGTAGATTCCGCCCTATCCTGCCACTCTTGTCTCCCCAGCACTGGTTGGTTTTCCATGTCGATTGAGACTTCTGATGGCTTCCAAAAAAAAAGTTAATAGTCGCGCTCCCACATACCTCCCCCACCTCATTAAAGTTTATATCCCATCGTGTGCATTAAGCTCTTAGATTACAGGACAAGAAGTCTGCAGGGCCTTCTCCTTTGGAGAGACTGTCCTCTGTAATAACCTCCCTGCTGATCAGCTAACTCCATTATGGCCTTTAGAACTAAACTTTTTCTAGTGACTTGGAACTTCAGTTAGTGCTATGTTCTTTAATTATTCCAGCCATGGTAACACCTGGTACCTTGTCTTTTTGTGGCGTCATCAGTGAATCTCTCTGACCCAAATACAGTTCATGTCTCCCCTGCTGACAAGACAACAAAGCTTTGAGAACGGCTGCACTCCTCAAAGCACATTTGTCTTTCCCTTTTGGTGACCGTCCCTCTCATCTCATCATGCCTCTCTTCACAATCTTCCTTTCACACTTGTGGAACCTCCTTACCCTCCTTCTCTTCTCGCTGTTGTTGCCTCAGTGTTGAACTCATTCATTCATGAACAGCTTATGGATCAGTGCTCACTTATGTTTCAGCATCTACAACATCTGCATAGATCTGTAGCTGTAGCTCATGTTAACAATTTTACATTATTAAATAATTACAGCCCAAGTAGTGGTATGTTTTTTCTGTAATTATTATTTAGAAAGCCGATAATTTGGGGGCAGGCATTGATTTTTTTTTTTTTTTGAAACAATCACAGCTTACTTTGACGCCTGTTACGATTATTTTTGATTTCTGTTGTGAACAACACTGGTACTATTGCTGTCAGACTCTCAGTACACGGTGATTAAAAATGGACATCAAGGGTATAGTTAGGTTTTGATGACTCTGTTGTCTCACGCTACGTGTTTGTGTGTGTCCGTGTGAAGTGAATTATCATGTGTTCTTGAAAAACGTTGAAAAATGCAACAGGTCAACATTGGTTTTGATGTAGCAAAATAAATTGAACACAATCATAACCCAACCCCAAGAATCAAATACAGTAACCTAGTTCTTGCAAAAGAAATGAAAGGACCCCTGAAACTTTCGCATCGGTGGTTGAGACTACAGTGTGGATTACAGTGTAATGATCTTTGAACTGAAAACTGCCAAAAGACTGAATAAGTCTCATGAAGAATCCAGTACTTATGGAGACAAAGATTTGATTTTAGTAAGGATTCACATGCAGGTATAAAGTCTGTATAGAAACATATATTTTAACAAATAAAAATAAAAAAATAGACAGAACACAAAAGAAACGAAAATGGATTCAATTCAGCCCTTAAGTGTTCCAGGGGCGCTTGCCCTCAAATGTAGGTAAAACAGGTGTGTGTGTGTGTGTGTGTGTCAATTCAAGTCAGATTTTATTTGTATAGCACCAATTCACCAATTTGCTTGTCAAACAGTATTCTAATAGAAACCCAACATTCACATGGAAGTGTCTGCGTCTTAACAGCTGACATGCAGCTCCGCTGGTGACCACGGTCATTGTAGTCAATAACAAGTAAAATATCATAGGTGTAAATACAATTTCACAAATAACCTTAAATCTCCAAGTCCAAATGGATATTAAAAAATTTAATACATTTAAAAAATTACATGAAATAATATGCTTCATCACCCCTGCACAACAGGCCCACTCTCATAATGGAGCTGCACCAAAAATGACCAATAACCATTATAAATCAACACACAATAACATATTTTATTTAGACAAGAAAAATAATTACACCAAATCATTTCCTCCTCTAAATGGGCATCAGAAAAAATACATTTCTGTTTTAATCCTTGGAGCACTGGCATCAACTGTTAAATAATATGAAGAAAATGCAGTTGTGCTTTCAAGAAACACAAGCACAGAGCATTATTTACCCCATTTATTGTCAATACAGCTTGCTATATATATATATCTATACTTTTCTGGTGGGACCAGGCTCGTTACACATCCATGAAACACTGCAAGACTGGCAGCCTTTGTCCTGGCTGTGACTTGAAACTTGTTACAAGTGGTGTGTTGTCCCCAACTTTGTCACACAGGCGCATGTCCACCACCTGAAGACTTTCTTCACATAAGGACATCCATTCAGCGTCACTTGAGGAGTGGTGTGCTGAACAAAGAGGAAAGAATTAGTGAGTGGACTATCAGAAAATAATGACATGCACTATGAACAAAGGCTAATTTATTCATAATTGTTTGTATGATTTGTAAGTTTGTCTTTTGTAATTAATAATAGTAAAAAAAGAACAGAACTGAATATTTACCTTAATGAAAATAACTTAATGGAGTCATCAAGGACCAGTCAGTTCAGGTCAATAAATAAACAAACTCAACTGGTCGGTTAGAACATTTTAATAATGAAATGATGCAAGGGTGTCAGTAATACATTTGGTTTGCATACTTTTTATGTATTCATTATAATTTTAAAATCCTTTTAAAACAAATGGAGCCTTAATACAGTACACAAAGTTAAAATGGTCTTCAAGCAAACCAGCTGGAACGGCCCCCTGGTCTGAGTGAGTGAGGCCCGACGTCTTCACGGGTGATGCTTTGTCCTCCTTTTGTTCTATTATGTCATGTCAATGACGAACACTGTGACTGCATTGTGTTTCTTGAAAGTCTGATGTTCCTCATTAACAGTGGCAGGCCGCTGCTATTGATAATTGGACTTAAGGTTCCCTCCGATTATGTGCTTGTCGAACAACAATCTAACATTTAGCCATCTGTTTGTGTGGATGGTAATCATATCTACTCTCCTACGTTATTGCTCCAGATGGCTTCTGTAATTGCATTGTTTCTTCTACAGATGTTTTGCGGTGTGGTTTCGGAGCACAGCCAGCTCTGGCTTGATAAAATGCTGGAACAGTAAATGGGAAAATAATCATTTTCACAGGCAGGCTCCAAGTTTTTGTCACCAGTCACACAGGCAGGGTAATTGCCGCTAATGGGCCAGGGCCACTTGATGACTGGGGGGCATATTAGCATAGCTCCAGAAAAAGGAGGAGGAATTCTAATTTAGAGGGTGGAAGTGCCCGAATCCACCATGGTGTATAAAGAAAAGAATATCTCGGCAGTAAAAATATGGAAAGATATTCCAGATTTACATTATGAGGGACATTCTTATTATTGTAGATGGGTAATTGGCTGCGGCTCCAACAATAATAGCAGTTCCAGAGATTAACTTCTTAAATGAGTGATTCTTGTTGGTCTGTTTGTTGGACGATTCATCAATATGTTGGAAATACCCAGAGCTCACAAAATGAAAGTGTTTCAGTCAAAGGAGAGCAGCAGCAATCCAATAGCTGCCATACGCTGTTTAGACGTTCGACAACTGCCTACATTTTCTTAACCACCTGTGTGGGCACCACTCCGCTGACTTTGACAGATGTTGACTGGACAACGACAACTCTGGGGTCCTCCGTTGCAATTTGCAAGACTCATTTCCCCGTACTGTCTACGTGGCAACACTGTCGTCGATGAAATGGAATCACATTGTCATGTCATTGTCATGCAGATACCTGGGCATCAGCTGTGTCGTTTGAGGCGTGCCAGGGGAAATGAGGGTCTCCCTCAGTCATCAACTCCGACGCAGCAAAGGTCAGCTCATGTTTTCACCTTGTTAGGTGAGCTAACTCCTGCAACAGCCTGCAACATCAGAAGGAAATCTGTTTTTTGAAACCTGTGTGAAACCAGTCGAGGAATTTAAGGAGAATCCTAATTACACCTTAAGATTTAAAGTCAGAATCATACACAGTTCCACTTATTCTTCATTCATAACAACTCTAATTATTTCTGTTTGTCGTCCAAAATAGCTGATAAGAATCACTGTGAGTCAGTGTCAGTGTTCTTCCATATGCCTGACCGATTTATTGAACCTAAGCATGTTAACGTTCTCTGCCATCTCCAGCTACTTCCTCTCAAACTTTGAATTCAGCACATTACTCATGCGGGGAGATAGTCATTATTTAATGACAATACAACTGTAGCTATTATTGGCCCATTGAATTAACAGCAAGTAACAAAAGAGCGTGGCAGTACAATGATAATGTTGCAATGAAAGCCACAGTGGGCCATCTCGTGTTAGGAATCTCATTTCCTTTGTGCCCTCTGAATCAACTCCTGAATCTATATAATTAAATCATGTATAATTCAGAACCTCAGACCCCCTCGTGTTTGCGTGAGCCACAACTGCTGGAGTCGGCATTACACGGTACAAAGGTGGCGATGATTGTCCATGGAGCAAGAATAGTTTTCATTACCTGACTAATGGAGTTGTAAATGTCTGTGAGATGAATAAACAATACAGTGAGGACGCCGAGGACGGGGGTACACACATTACAAAAGACAACGAACAATATGAATACACTCACATGTGAAGACAAGTCATGCACCTTATCCCGTCGTGGCAGAATGCTTTTGCAGGTGACAAAGGCTGTGATGAGAGAGAGAGAGAGAGAAAGGACAGTGAATTAGGTGCATTCAATGACAGACTAATCACCGGCATGATTATATAACCAACGGTCTTTTGTCTATATTTAGAGAACAGGCAGTTTAGGGGAGATTTAATTTGTTGTGATGTGCTTTCATCTACCATATACAACACATGTACCGAGGGACGGACGGACCCTGCTGGGATTGAGCTTCAGACTATTATACGTGGCCATGGGACGTTGTGACATTGTGATCTGAGACAAAGGGGAAGTCATATGATTTCAGTTTCTGGGTGGAGTATTTTTAACCTGTCTGTGTTGTTGACTGTACGTGTCTGAAATCAGCATTTGGTTTCAACACCCCGGCCTGAGTTATTTTCCTTCTTCTTCTTGATGAAAGAGCCCGAAAAGCAGCAAACACCAACTGACATTATAATACTGTCTTTTTTCCATCAGTAGAATCTTTCTGTGGCTGTCGCTCAGAGAGCAGTGACTCAGAGAGCAGCGACGGAGGGTCAGGAGGTCAGTTTTGGGTCACGCCTTTCCATTCATCACGTTAGGCCAAGACCACGTCAATTCTTATTGCCAACAATATTTGCCTCTCATCCCTGGGCAGAGAAGACATTTGGACATATTTGATGAATTATTAATATGAATTGGAAATGAATCAATATGGTTAGAAAATGACTGCCGTCCATTATATATTGAAAAGGACGTCAGTGCCTTGGGGACGTCCTACAATGAAATGGAAGTCTTAATTAATATGTCTGATAGCGATGATACTCCTTTAAGCTGATTGTATAAATCATTCTATGTGAGATGTATTACTGCTTTATCCCCCAGTATTTGGACATTTGAACTTCTCTAACATTCCCATTTGTCTAAACTGAACCTCACTTCTCATTGATAAACAGCTGAATTAGTTCAGGGAGGAACCAAACATATGTTGTTCACCCACAGTTTCTTCACATATATCGGTTGATTCTGCCGATGTATTCGTGTTCTGACTATGAGAATACCCCCCCCCCCCATCAGCTGAAAGTGACAAGAAAGAAAGAGCTTTGGCGCGTGAGCAGCTCATGAAGCTTTTACTCACACTGAGAAAAGCTTCATACATAATTGACTCTAAACATTACAGTTGCAGTGTATTTCTTTATCAGTGAAAATGCTTCATGTTTATTACTGTTTCTCATAAAATGTGTGTATAATGTATACCAGTGTTTTAGGACCTGTTCAAAAGAATTTAATGATGCTTTTCCATCGTCTGATTATTGAAGATCCAAGGACAGAGCGTGTCTTCCTTGACAGATTTACAGAGTCTATCAAGTCGTTTCAATGATGTCTTCCTGGATGTGACCTAATAGCACATAACACATCTTATAGCAATGTCTGGAAATACTTGGACTGTGACACGATTGTCATACTTATGGCCTAGTATGCTACCACAACGGTAATGAAATAAAATCTCGATAGTTTCTGGATGAAATTGATATGCAGACATTCTAATTTGAGTGTAGTACAATTGAAGAGTTTATGAAGAACAAACGTTTTCATACATAGTCTAAAGTCAATCTAATTTAAACAAATTCCCTCAAGGATAGAAAGACCAGATTACAGTTTGTCAGAACACATGTCACACATGAACACATGATTTACTGCGAATAACTCACATTCCGGGGACAAAATATTGCATTTCAATGTACTCAGAAAATACCACCTGAATGAAATCATACTTACTGTCACATTTGAAGGAAGTGATGGTTATACATGGGATAGTCAGTAACCTGAAACCTCGAAATGAAGTTTTAAAAGGCCGTTGCATGATCACTGAAACATGAGGTCCTAATATAAAACAGCTCCAAAACCTATAAGACTCTGTCTGAACTCGTTAGCGGGAGCATATGGAAGGCGGACCTACATTTTAGTCCAATTATCCAAGGTGCATTGTGAATTTCCTCCCTATGGGCTCAGCCCAATCAATGTCTTACTCAAAAATGCCTTTTGTGGCTCATTGAGGTTTAGTGCTTAGTACTAATCTACAATAACAGCTCAGTCATGTTGCCACAGTCAGCAGAAAATAATGTCTGGACATTACATACTGGATTCTTGACATCAGGTGAATTGGCAACTGAATCATTTAATTCCCACAGGCAGATAGATACAGTACACACACTGACTAATTTTGACAATATATTATTGGTTAATGCTAATTTGATGGCAAATATTTGATTCAGATTCATATGCATGTCACAAGACAATAAAATGTGTGTAAAATGAATAAATAAAGTTTAAGACAGCTGAGAAATGATTCACACACACACACAATTGTTCTTGCTTAATGATTGCTGTTTTTAAAACATAGTCTACACCTAAAACCGCATGTCCAAAGGAAATTCCAAACTTGTTGAACCATTTGGAGTACGGGCATTGGTCTCTTTGAAAGATAACACTATCAGCTTAACACAAGAACCAAAGGAATGATATACAGGAAATAAGCCCTAAAGTACAAGCAGGTCATTTAGGAGGCAAAATGGAGGTCCCATCACCACCTGTAGTGCTACACTGGCAGGCACTTACAGCACATGGTACGGCGATATCAAGAGCAATCACAGAGGAGCTTTGCTGAAGCCCCATGCATCACAGCCATGATGAACCCCTGGGGAGCCAAGAGTTCAAAAATGGCAAAAACTATTTTCCATGGATGCTGAGAATTATGTACAAGAGAATAAGGCAGACTGGTGCTCATGCATAGAGCTGTACATTAATTGGTTTCTTTATTTTGTCTGTATTTCAACAACACAACCATTGTGTATCACTGTGGTGATGTGGTCGGCGCTGTCACCTCACAGCAGCAGTGCTCTCACTGACTTTCATTTACGTCTTTGCTGACACACACCATAGCTCATTTGTTGAGCTAATCTTTTCCATGGCCATGATTTATTGGCCCTTTTGCTAATAAGAAGCAGTCATGGAAGCTTGAGGTTATTTATGTCACCTGAAGGGAATGTTGCCTCTTCACTTGAACAATAAGAAGGGAGGATTTCATGCAGTAGATGCAGCATATTTGCTCCCAGAGATGATGAATCAAGAGAATTCAAGAATTACCAAAGTCCAAAAGACATGATAAGTGTTCAAGTCAGAATTACAAGCACCGATTTCTGTGTTAAGACTGATACACGCTCAGTTAAAGTGTTGATCACCATAACATATATTGATGAGGAGTTTATGGAAAATACATTTGCTGCAGGAGATTATACATAGTACTTGCTGCTCTGTGAGGTCAGCCATGTTTCTTTAATGCTGGAGTTGAATCGATGTGCTGTCAGTTAGAGCCATGATCAGGGTTAGAAGTAATATCAGACCCTGAGGTACAGTGGTCCCTCACACAAACCATGTAAGCCAGAGGGAGTCATGCTGCTTCTCAAAGATCTCCATTATTAATGCAGTGTCACTTTATTTACACTACCTTTTTGGATCAGATGCGTTTTTTTTTATCAAAGGACACTCCTTTGAAACAAGACTAATCCGTTGTCATATGATACCTTTATTAGTCTAATGGTTTTAATATCGGCATCCATCTTTCATTACGTTACGTCTACACCAAATGAACTAGATGCATTGTTTTATTGTCAATAGAAAAATTCCAATGGAACTTTCATCATGTTTATACAATGACACAATGGCCTCGCAGAAACATGACGTCTGCTGACGGACAGCTGCAGTTCTCTGGTGTGCTGTATTTGAATTTCTCACCTGAGCTTAATAAAGTATTTATCCGTCTGTGTATTCATGCTGTGTACATGTGGTGTGTGCATTTCTCCAATGCAGGATGATCCGATATGTGTCTAGATATACTGGGTACTCGTATTGTTTCAATCAAAAAAGATTGTGTTGTTGTCCCTTCTGCGAAGAGCAGAAGGGACAACTCAGAGCCATCCGGTATGACCCCTCCCACCCAGAGAGGTGCAGTGGCTGGACAGGAAGAATGAGGGCTTCAGGAGCTTGTGTGTGCTGACTGCCATCAGACTGTGTAACATCAGTGGAGAGAAGGCTGTTATGGCTGCATATGCCAAAAAGAAGGGAAGTGGAACTGTTCACTGTGAACCCATATTACCCCTTATTTTTTCCCAGATCACTCAAAAGTGATCAATGGACTTTGAATGACGAGCTGACCTGACTATGAGCACTCAGCTACCCAGCCAAGGATACTGTGAGGGGGGTCGCACGTCATCATTTATTGACACAAGTAGCTGGATTTGTTTCAAACTCCTGCAGCTTATGTTGATATGTTGAGTTGAGTTCACTGTCCTTATACACCACTCATGCCTGCAAAAAAATACAAATAAACTTAAAAATATTGCAGATAATGATTTCCTCAAAATGCATACAGGACATACTTACACAGTAAGGAAAACTACAAAATACATGTGGTCATTTCATAGTACACAGAAGAAACCAAAGGCCATAAATTAAACAAACATGAAACTAATTCAATTCAGTGAGAACAGTGGTTTGTGTTCCAGGTTGGCTCTAAAACGTTCAGTATCGTAGTGTAGTAGGTGCTGGATCTCTGTACAGACATAGCAGCCGTTGCTCCACAAAAGACCATTGTTCAATCCTTCTCCTCATTACCAATAGATAATAGCTTTGGTAGTTCTTTTCTGCACAGTAACATGATGCTTACTATGTTAGCATCCAGTTGAACCTCAGTATACAGAATGTGCTGTGCAGGATGACTCCTTATTGTTCTTTAGGGAATGCGTGTCACCTCAGGGCCATGTTTCTCACTGGAGTCTGATATAGAACGATGATGTCAACATCCGTGCAGAAAGTTTTATCTGAGCATAAGAACACAGTTGAACATTGAGTCCATCAGTCTGAACGGAACCTACAAGTCATCCTGCATCTTCTGAGCAAAGAGATCTGGCTGGGTGATGATGCATGAGTTCTTTAAACTATTGAGCGCTCTATAATTATCAAGTGGGATTTTAGTGTCAACAATTTTAGTGTCACACCCTCAATGTAATCTTGTGTTAAATAGTGAAAAAAACAACAAAAAAAGAAACTTTGTCAAACTCCCAGGTTAAATGCTAAATGCCTCACAGGGAGTTGTTGATGCAACCCGGTGACACAAAGATTTTACATATCATACTATTGCTGAGGAGACCAGCATCTATAAACACAATGTGATGAATTATTCATCTCTTTTCACTATTTATATTATATATTATATAAATTCTTGAGTGAATTCTTGTTCGTAATACAAAACCGGACGTTATGTGTTGGCACTCGTTTGTTTCACTTTGAACACCAGTGTTAACAAGCTGAATGTGACATCTTTAGATTAATTGTGCTGTTCTGCAAATGACCCACAGGGCTTGTGTGCAACATCATACTTTTCCCAGTGTCCCAAGGCTTTGAGATCTGCAGTTCTTCTTCACCTGAGAGAGACATAACCTGATTACCGCCCTCAGGCTGCCTTTACCTTATCCCTCCACTTTGCAGAAACAAAGCCCCGAAGAGTGTGGGAGGTCACATAACTGATGTCTGTTCTGATGTTTTCTGGCAGCCGTTGGCATAAAGAGTTTCTGTAATGCAGAACTTACTACGGAAGCTAAAGTTTGGTTGAAATAGAACTACTGTAACTCTGTTTCCAGAGGGAAAGAAAATACTTTTTTTAAACTCAAACAAGCAGTATGGTGTGTGTGTGTGTGTGTTTTAACTTGGAGCCAATGCATAAAAAATGGTCCATAGTTCATGGGTCCACGGGATTAATGCCATGGGCTTTTTCCTCCTCAAATCCCATTATACTTCTTCTGTACATGTTATGTGTTATATGTCCTGTAAAACTGAAATTAGTCTTTGTGAAACCCCAAGTCCTTCAAGACATCAGATTAATTGCAAGCATCAGTGTCGGCTGGTAATGACGCCAATTATAATGACAATAAATATGAAATAGCTGTGCTATTGTGCTTTGGTTTACCATTATACACATATTATCTGATGATTATATGAACTGAATGTGTCTGAAGTAAAATCATAACAATTGATTGTATCTAAAAAAACTTTTATGTTTGGGTTGCATCAACAAACTGAAACTTAAAATGTGTTTGTCAGCCATCACACCTCCATGAAAAGAAGACATATTACTTATTAGATAGTATCAGTGATTGTATGCACAGTATTACATCCACAAAGTCCACAAAGCTGGAGGAATAATAACAGACCAGATGATTAACAATTACTGAAACTGACAACATTCAGCTGTGAGATGTTGGACACGGTGCAAACTATTTTTCATCAAAAGGATCCATCCTTCAACAGGCAGGTTACACTGGTTTGTATGACCAGCTTCCGGTTACAGGAGGAACATGGCTTACTTGCAAAGCACAGACCAGCAGAGTATAAAAGTCTTCATTTCTATTTTCTTTCACCGTAACCACTTGATACGAATGGTTTCCTGTTTAAATTACAACTAATTTGCAAAAATGTTCCAGAGCTGGCCCTCAGCACAACTGATGATGAAAGCTGTAAGGAGGCTTCATGCAGTTTATATCCCACTAGTACAATTTTGAATGACAAGCTTAATTGCTGTTCCGAAACGACCAATGTACAGATGAAGGAATTGAATTAGTTGGGAAATTAGTGTTGTTTTTTTTTTTTTAAATCTGCATCTTGTCTCTCTCATTCCATATCGAATGATTCATCCAGCACCATTACCTGGGTTAAGTAACAGACCCCAACCATGTCATTCATCAACTCACATTTAACACATTGTGAAATGTCCTTGTTAAAGACGGATAGTTTGCAAGAAGTACAGGCAGCGCAGAGAATGAAAAAAAAAATAAAGCTTCTCTCAGTAAGCTTGTCTTTTTTATTCTCTTCCCTTCTGTTTCCCCTGTCCTTGTCTGTCGGTTCTTCTCCTCGTTCCCATTAGGTGCAGACTATGGGTGCCACCTGAGCTGATGTAGGAAGAACAGCTCATCGGTTCTTGGCAGCCAATCATCTCTCAGAAAAGTACAAAAGGTATCAGGAAGACTTTAAAGAGAATCTGTCTCTCTCTCACACATGCTAAAACAGGACCAAAATGGCTGCTAAAATTTGCATAGAGAAGGGAACAAGACAGTAATGAAAAAGCAGCAGCACAGGACAACAAGCTGTCATGGACACAACATAGCAGGGGCAGCGAGAAATTACAACAAAAGACACACCAAAACCAACAGGTTCAAAAGTTTGAATCCTTTCCAGCTGAAACCCGAGATCACTGCAAAGCAGAAACTGCTTAACATAACACTGATGGTAAATCATCTCAACCGCAAAAATAAATCAATGTCGGCCGAAGAAATGTGTTAATAATGATGACGTGTGATCAGCAGATCACACTTAATGAATCACACTTAAATCAATATGGTTAGTGTTATGACTGACACCCCCTGACCCCTGACCTCTGAAATGAAATGTAAATACATAGATCATCTGATTCCCGCTGTTATACATTCATGATTGTACATATTGTTGTAATTATTGTTACATCTCTAATTGAAATACTTTTCTTTATATAAAAAAAATGCTTTCCATTCCAGGATCTTTAAAGTTTTCTCACCCAGGTCATGTGACCCAACACACCAGTTGTGCATAAGCAATCAAGATCATTATAATAATTCAAAAAGATCACGTTAACCAACAATGCAAAAATGCTTACCGGTTTACAGTTTTTATCCTTTACCATCTTTCATGAAATTGCCATGCCTCAACTCTTTGCTTCTTGGACATTTGGCTAATATTCGTATTTTTTTCCCACCCCATCACTCACCTTGAATGCTGCTATGGAAAACAGCCAACATCTATGTAGAGGTGTGAAGTGAGGTGCATTGTGGGGCATGTAGTTCATGGACAAAGTCAGTAAAAAAGAGAAGTGTATTATAATCATATTTTTCCTATAATAAAATTGGTGGTGGGACTTTAACATGCCTCGACCCCACGATAGTCACCATTGTGTCACATTAAATACACTAGCCCTGCACGAGTTAGTCGGTGACTCAGGAGGCGGGTGTGTAAAGAAGCCCTCGGCGTCACAAACAGAAAATAAACAAAATAAAATCAATTAAGAATTAACAAGCAAACATGACTCTTTGCTGGTGGTTTTACAGAAAGATATAATTTGAATTGGATTTTTTAATTGGTTGTGGGCTTTTAGATTATATTGAGAGAATACTTTCAGTAATTGTCTGGTGAAAATAATGAACATACATTCAATAAATTAGCTGATGCATTGTGTTTTCTCGTATTCATTGTGTCTTCTTTTGTTGCAGGCGGCAGTTTGATCATTTCATCGGAGGTGTGACATTCGCTTTTACAGGCCAACTCTATTCAGTGTTACAAAACAATAAAGTAAGTCCAAAACACCCGAGGGTGTGATTCACAGCCGTTGAAGTGACGTGTCTGAAAACTATAAAGAACCACTTAGATAGTCCTTAACTGTGATCAGATTCAATGCGGCCGCCTGCTCAATACTCAGGACTATTGTCAGTCTGTTGGCGTGGAAAAAGAAGGTTTTGGTATGTAACTTTGGAAATGCACCTGGTCTCTTTTCTCTGAAGTGGAGTTTCTCGTCTTGCTGGAAAGCAAAAGCTGAAGTAAACTTTAATTCCATATTGTTTAGATGTTCAAATTTATCCTGCTTATGAGGTACAATGCCTACAACTGAACATTAGATTTATTTCAACTGCAAGTAATGGAATAGAACCATGAGATGGGGACTTGTCAGAAGATTCATTCATTCAAGAGTTTAGACTACAGTAAGTCAGTGGAGACACCAAACCAATAATGTCCTACAGTCAAATGATTCTCTGCTTCACTAAACAAAATGCCTTATCCTGGCCTCATCTGAATGACATGTAGATAAGTATCGGGGTGGGCCTCATTGGAATTCATTAGAAGCGGCTTTCTCTATGAGAACAATGCGACTGTATGTCAAAATCCCTGTCAGCTATTTTTATATCTGCTGCACATCTAGTTGTCAGTGATTTCATTGGGAGGTAATTACCTCACACACTGGAAAAAGAGGGTGGAAATGACAAAAGGAGGGAGGTATGGTACAAACCAACACCCCAGGCTTGTTTGAGTTAAAATGTTTGAGATACAATCAGGAAGACGAGACAATTTGATTATTGTGTCGGACCGAAAAGAGCTGTCATGGAAAGCTAAATGTCAGCAGCAACTATGAGTTTCATTAACCACATTCTCTGGAACAAAGAATGCAAACAGCAAACTCAGGAGGGACAAGTCTCACCTTTTTGCAAGTTTCGATTGAGAATTGTTGTTACACAGCTATTTAAAGACCAGTCCAGTATGGAAAGACATTTGAGCAGTGATTACAAATCCTTGACATCAGGCCTAAGGTCCATGTACTATTCCAAGCACAACAATTTGCAATGGTCCTGCAACAGTCCAGTTCACACTCAGGCACCGAGCTCACCGAGTGGCTCATTGTGTAAAACTAATGTCGTTTCCACATCAGTGGGTTGCGACATGCCGTACGCAAAGCGGAACAGCACAACAAACCCAAAAGAGAACTCAGCACTTCGTATCCACACATTTCCGCAATACGTCCTTCTAAATCCTTTTGTCATTTAGTGATCTTAGCATTTCAAGCTAATGTTAAGAATGAAGAATGTTCAAACACTTTTGATATATGAACTAATTTTTTATGTCAATATCGTCATTCATATTTTTACAGGAGTAGCATGAGTCCTTTGTCCAAGTCTGTGTGCATGTACATGTGTGTGTGTAGGGGGGCGTGAGGGTGTATTTATGTTTTTGGTGAAAGTCACTAACTCTTTGATGCTCTCAACCAAAGAGTGTTCACAGACACTCCACAACCCTTCAAACTGCTTTCGCAGGATTATGTTTGTTTGTTTTCACATGTGCATGCCGTCACATTTACAATAACGGATTCATTACGGGATGGTGTGGCTCTGGATAGGGCGGGAGTTGAATGAAGATAATGGCCTATCATTACTCATGTTTTCATTTTCATAACACAGAAGAGGAAGAGGATGGTTATTTAGTCCTATTCTGTCGTATCTGCTCTCACCAGTCAGATGGGAAAAGCCTTTTAATTAACCTTAATGACACAATGATCACATTTATCATGCGGACATTCAGTGTTCGGCAGAGAAGTAGGACAAGGGGAGACAGTCACTTGTCTCATTGAATTCCACCTGGCCATAAAATAGGATTCTCCAGTCAGATATTTTTTGTCAACATATATATTTTTTTCATGTTTGTACATCCAATCTGCCAAATGATGTTGAAGTAGAAGAAAAAGATGAACGCACAGAACCTTTGTCTTTATAAGCAAAAGTTAAACTGGTGTCAACTGCTAAATCTCAATGTATATTTGGCCCTAGGAAGGACTAACAGCAGCTGACTTGCTGCGAGCTTTATGGTCCTCATTCATTCATTCATTCCTTCATTCATTCATCTTCTCCCACTTGCTCCGGTTATGGGTCTCGGTTGTGCTGGAGCCGATCCCAGCTGTCAACAGGTGAACGTCAGGGTCCATCCTAGACGGGTCGCCAGCTCATCACAGGGCCACATGAAAGACACACAACCTTTCACACACACGCAAACACACACATTCACACCTACAGGCAATTCAGGGTGACCAATGCTGATTTAAGCTGATTTAACCGAGACATTTATGAGAAGTAAATATAGATTCAGGGCGACACTGTGGAGCAGTGGTTAGCACTGTCGCCTCATGGTGAGAAGGTCCCTGGTTTGCTTCCTGGCCTGGGATCTGACTGTGTGGAGTTTGCATGATCTCCCCATGTCTGTGTGGGTTCTTTCCAGGTTCTCCAGGTTCCACCTCCAAAAGCACGCTGAGGTTAATCGGTCACTCTAAATTGCCCCTAGGTTTGGATGTGTGTGTGAGTGGTCGTCGGTCCTTCATGTGTGAACCCTGCCGTTCAGCCATTGACAGCTGGGGTCGGATCCAGCACAATCACAGCTCATAAGTGGAGCTGCCGGGAGAAGATGAATGAATGAATGAAATATAGACACAAACTCAAAGTTGTGTCTCCATTGATCAGGCTGTAAATGTTTCTTAATAAGAGGCAAACATGGGGCGATGTGAACAGGCCCTTCGCGTCCTTCAGATATTCATCTTCGAACCGCATTCTCACTCATGTTTACACGGAGCCTACACAACCTATCACTTTCTATGCTCTGTAGGGTTTTAACGTTCTGTGAGTCTGAACTCGAGAAGCAGACGTGGGTTTATGAAATCTCACACAGAAAGATAAATAACATACTGCGGACTGCCCCTGTCTTTTTTTTTTTTTTTTTTAAAGAAAGAGTGGACAGATTGCTAACCTCACATGAGAGTACTGTCGCCCCTGGGTGCCTCGCTCCTCCTCTCACACAGCTGCCATTATCAAGCAAAAGCTCCCGCAGTCACATTCCACTGCATGTGTGCAACTGCTCCTTCAGTTGGATGAACACTGGCTGATCAGACTTGAACATGAATTATACACGGATCCTCTCAAGGAAATGATATGTAGACCTGGTGATTGAGTGTTGTTGCCCTCTTTGCTTTCATAATAATGGTCCTGGCGATGATACAGATGGATATATTATTGTATTAATAAAATAGTTTATAATTATATTACACAAATACATTATTTATTACATTAATAAAATATTTAAAAATTATATTGATAAATCATTTATTATATGAACATATTTTATAATTATATACATTTTATAATTAATCATGCCATCTGCAGTTTGCCTCTTTTAAAAACTAATAATCATGTATGCTAAGTGATGCCATTCAATTCGGTGTCTTTTTCTCCGACCTGACAAAGGCGTCATCATCGCACCGTCTCTGAAAAAGATTCAGCCTCACGAATCCATCGCATAAAAGATTGTGCTTCATCTCCCAGAAAGCCAGCTAGATGTCTACATCTAACACTAAGACAGTGACAGACACAGAGGGTTGCAACAAACAACCACCCACACACCACTCTCATGCCCTGCAGCATTCTTCTAACACACACACACACCCAAAACACATGCACACCCCAAAAATGTATGACAAAAACATGAGAGGGATGACTGATAATCCTCCTGTGGAATGTTTCTGCACTAATGGCAGCTGATATCGGCTGTTCATCGAAAAACTCTCACTATGGTTCGCTAATTGTCTGGCGGGAAAAATCCTATGTCCCCGTGTCTCCAGCGTCTTGTAAGCATCTATCGCACCAATGAATGCGGGAGAAGAGAAGTTGCAACAGATTTGAACCTTTAGGGCACAGCGACCCAAATTGAACTTTTGGTTATTGTTTTCTTTTTCTCTTTTTGCTCCGAATCAAGCCACTCGTTCCTCAGCTATGGGTGTTGGAGGAGCTAGAAAACTCTAGAAGCCTCATTGTAAATAATGCCAAATACAGTATGTGCTTGCCGTGTCACGGGCATGACGCCTTCATCAGATATTGTCAACATGTACTATCGTGCTGCTGTCCCTGCAGCTACATATTTGGACAGCAAACTCAACAAAAAAACTCGTCAGAATAAACACCATCCCTACCATACTCAGCACTGACCCAAACAAGGAAACCTAAGGCACAATGACTGGCACTCGGTGCAGATATGAGCCACAGAAACATGAGGCAGTTGCACATGCAGCGCAACATCAGTGATGAAATCATTCATGCATTTTGAACCAGCTTCTGTTGTCAGTTTTCACTTTGGAAGTTATGTCACATGGTTATTGAATGATGGGATGAACGGCCACATGTGTGCTGAATGAGCCTTAAAGTCACAGTGCCAATGAAAACTGTATCACAATTCAATTCAATTCAATTTATTTGTATAGCCCAACATCACAATTTACAATTGTCTCGATGGACTTTACAGTCCACACATTGCTACACCCTCTGTCCTAAACCCTCAGTCAGGGTGAGGAAAAACTGCCCAAAAAACCCTTATAACAGGGGAAAAAGAGGCAGAAACCTCAGGGAGGACCACAGAAAGAGGGATCCCCCTCCCTGGGATGGACAGACCTGCAATAGGTGTTGCATGCACAGACAATGAGCATATAAACAAACAAACAAACAGTGAGTCAGCTTGTGAAACACATAGAATCTTATATACAGTATTATAGAATCTTATCCCACAAGGAGACGTCCACAAAAAGACAGGAAAGGTTACGACAGGAAGACAATATTCTTGGAATCAACAGTGGGGGAAATGTGTACAGAAATTGCACAGGTTGTTATAAAAGAAACAACATATTTTAAAATAAAACCCCAAAACTGATAAGGTTTGTCTTTGGGCAATAGACATTTCCGGTAATCCAAAAAAATTAAATATCATTCGACTTGTTTGTTGCTGACATACGGACACATAAACAAAGAAATGTTCACAAAAAAATGTGTTTTTTTGGTGTATGAATGAGAATAACAGTGTTAAATCTGAAGTGACGTGCTTTTAAATATTTGCTGCTGCACAAAAATAGTTGGACAAAGTGTTGTATGGTTAGAACTTTTTAAAATATCCCTCCCCAGATCTCTGACATTCTGCGCAAATGTCAGCTTGTTGGGAATATATTTACTTGATTGTGTTGCCAGTTACAAGCTGATTAATTAAGAACATGTTTCCAAATCCCAGAGACTATGCTGTGATCGGTCAACAGGACTGTTTAAGAGAGTTTGAGGGAAGAGGTCTTAAATTGTCAACGTGTCCTTGTCTCAGCCAATTGAGGGATTAAGCGCGGGGATAAGGGAATGTGTCTGTGCATGAATCAAAGTCTTGTTCAAATACAGATGCACTGTTCTGATTTCAAATGAGACACGAAAGCATCAACTACTTGAGAGTATTTTACTCATCAGCCTTTTGTAGTTTTCCAAGGACCTTGAGGAAAGCTAGCAACATTTCTCTGATCTGTATTATCTGCATTAATAATTCTCAAAAGTCTAGTCTTACATGTTTCTCTGTGCCTTTACGTGTATATTCCCTTGTCTGCATTTGAAAAGAAATGTGTTGACTGTAGGACTCAGTTCGGTCCCTGCATTTCTCTCTGTGGAGCCACCAACCATCTATTGAACATGTCTTATAACGCTACACAAACTCACTGACAGGTTCATCTGAGGGGAACTTTTTCAGATTTTTTTTGTTCAGTTCGGACTGAATAATGGAAATGTAGCTGTGGGCTACAAGTGGCATTACAAACATAAAATCACCAACATTGCTTCTAAACACATGGGAATGTGCATTAACCTGAAACATGCCAGCAAATGATTCATGATGTGTTTAGTGACCAAATCCAGAATTTTCATTACTTTTTTGTCTTCTCAACTTCTTTGAGTTCCTCTTTTCATTATTGGACACTTCTATTACCATATACACACAGTGTAAACATGCAATACAATGCACAAGCACATTTGATCAACTTGTATGGTTTTATTGATTATACAACACATAAAGCAAAATCCCTTCTAAACCAGAATGTCGTACTCCAACAGTATTGATCTTAGGCTATGTAACCTTATTGAATAGCTTACCTGGGTATCTTAAAAAGACTGAATCAGCAAAAAAACAATGGTGTTGTGGGAGAAAGTAATTGCACCTGCTGCTCCTCTATGATTCTCACTTGTTTATGAATCCTTTGGGGTGTAAAGGTTAAGAGTTGTCATCAGATTAGCCATTGATTTCAGCTAGTGCTGCCTGTTACTAAACTACCTCTGTCTGTCTGCGACCAGTGACTTCGATTGATCCTCAAGCTTCTTCCCTGACATTGGTCGGTGGGTTCTGTAACCTGATTACCGATTGTCCATTACATTTTGCATATTACCTGAGACAGGTAATAGAGACAGCAAAGTGTTGCTGCTACATTTGATTTATTCGTAGAAAGATGAGATGGTGGTTCATTCCAGATGAAACTTAATGCATTTAAAAATTTTCATGTCTTCGTGGGACAGGGAAAGTACAACAAACTCTCTTAGTTTGATCATATCTGCGAGTTCAATATTGAGTTACACTTGTGTGTTGATGAACAGGATGGACTCAGTTTTCAAGAATATCACCAGCTGTGACTAAAACAAATCAACATATTACAGTATGATATGTATTAAATATTTATTGCTTGCATTGCACTTTATACTAAACACATCAGTGTTGTATTGTTTTGTGTGATTAATGTGTAGTATTTGACGACTTTATGTGAAAACATTTAATTGCTGCAATAATATGAAATAAAGACAGGAAATTGTTTCTGTCGATTTGTCAGTTTTCATGTAAGAATAGGTGGAAAAAAAAAACACATCACAATGTTATTCAGTTTTGCCACATTTTATTTTACCAATATAAGCAGCGGTTAGGTTGGGACACCTCAGTGCTACTCCTCATCCTGTCTGCCAATCCTAGGGGTCGATCTGATGACCTTGTGGTCCCAAGCCTGCTCCTCACACCATTCGGTCACAGCTGCCTTACAATGACGTCAACTGACAACATCTGGATAAACACACTTACACCTTTCTTGAAATCTTTGCGACATAGAGTAAAAAGGGAAAAGCAACAATATGTGACTGTGCATCCAGTAGCTGAGCAACACGACACACAGATGTGTTTAACAATCTTATAGACTAAGAAGCATCAAGTGTTTATTCATGTCCAGAATTGACACAGTTGCAGAACATCAGTAAATGGAAATGTACATTTCTCTACATTTTTCCTGGGATCCAGCTGCTCA
>CAAKHB010007577.1:218026-247766 GCA_901007665.1 Aeoliscus strigatus | reverse complement strand
ACACACAGATGTGTTTAACAATCTTATAGACTAAGAAGCATCAAGTGTTTATTCATGTCCAGAATTGACACAGTTGCAGAACATCAGTAAATGGAAATGTACATTTCTCTACATTTTTCCTGGGATCCAGCTGCTCAAGATTCTGCTTGAGCAGCTGGTTTTGAAGTTGGCAGAGCAACATAAAACAAAACAGGAGCATAATGTCACCAAGTGTCCATTTTAACAGGTCTGTTATCTTTTCTGCTGATGGATGGATGACATCTGGTCAGGTGTTTATTTCTATTATCAGTTATAAGTAATGAATAATGGATCAGTGGGGAAGCTACTTTAAAAATAGAAACCATGTTGTAGTTTTTTTTGCTGAGTTCTCTTAAAGTAATTATTCAATGGTGGATGGAGGCAGAGGGAGAACAGCGAACAAAGACAAATTAATTACACTATCTTTTAGCTTCTCTTTTTGTTAAAGACCAGAAATAAAACTAATGAGCTGCATGGATTCTATCTGAAGCCTGTCAAGGCAAGGCCTGGTTTACAGCTTCATCTCTTCCTCTCAGTCCCCAGTTCGCCTGGCGTCTCTCTCCTGCACATGCATCCTGACACACGCATGCCCTCAAAAAATTGTTCAAACTTACGAAAACTACAAATGTTCAGCAGTCCCAATGCAGAGAAATGCAAGTAATTAAAAGCCAGGGAGGTAACCAGGGTTATTTCCTAAAAAAAAGATAAAAAAGAGAAGAGTGAAAATGTCCCATGTCCCCTTCTTCCACCAAATTATCTCCTTATAAGGGTTTCCACATTTATCTCCATTCTCCTTATTAAAAACTAATCGTCAGTACGAGGCTTTAATTAACTCAGCTTTGCTGTGATATATGCTAAGCAGCCCCCCCCCCGCCGCCCGCTGGCACTGAAGTCAAAACCAACAAAAATTGTGCAGCTTTAGAGGACATCCTCAGTATGTGTGTCCATTCATTTCCATGTTTCCATACTTATTATCGTACTCAACATTCCTGAGGGGGAAACCGTTCACCTCTTCAACTGTACTGGGGAAAGTGTTTAATATTCCCCGTGATAGATTATGGGCCCTGTCATCATTTTCTTGAAAGGCGCGCATACAGTGTTGTTGAGATGCTGATTTTGAGATAAGGGCCTCTAACACTAATAAGAACCTGATTTTACACAGTGTGAGTTGGCCAATGAGCAGACTGGTAATGCAGCTATTAGTTCTTCTTGCATATTGAACATTATTATGCATCAGGATCAACAGGGCCCGGCTCAAACATCCTATTAGTTGTTCATTATAAACTCCATTTGTCACCACTGGCCCATTAAAATTGACTTTTAACCCCAGACTTGAACAGGATCGTGAGTTCATGCATGGATGGGTACAGTTCAAGCAGTGTCTCACCTTAGCCCTCCCCCCACTTAAAAAGAAATAATACTCTGCCATTCTTAATCACCCCCAACATGTTCTTATAGGTTGAGCTTGCATAATAATACTGTATCATTTATGCTGCTAAATAAAATCCCATTGTCGAGAGGTCATGAAGAGTAAGACTCCCCCTGTTGGAGACGTCTGTTAGGGTTTGTGCTGTAACTCTGTAAAGCTTATGATTTTTTTTTAAATAGTGGACAAAAGGAAGTAGGGAATAGGAATAGGAAATGTATCCAAAATCTTGTTGTACTGTCTAAAATGAGGATCAATACATGAGTGGTTCTTGCAGCTGTAGGGAAGGTATAGAAGTAGATGTATATCTTCAGTCTGCCGTAATCCTCTAGGCATCAGATTATGGAATAGATATCTCATACTTTTCTCAAATCAAGTCTTGGAGCACAATGGTCAGCACATAATGCAGAGACAGTCAAGAGCCATAAAGCAAGTGAGGCTTGTATACTCGTTAATCAAAGAATCATGTGTAAAAAGTGAGTGTGACCTGATTATTTTACATAAGAGACCAAAAGTAATATCCTACGTCTTTGGACCACCTTTACAGTTTACTTCAACCTGTTGCTAATGTTTTTTCCCAGACATTGTCTGTTAAGACACCGTGTACGGGGTTACCAACTGGAGCGCCTGGACTGAGATTGTAATGTCATGTGATTGTTTCATGGTTACTTTACACACTGTTGAGCTTATCCCCTTCCTTTATCAACAAAGTGCCATTTTGCTATTGCCTCTGCTGAAGAGATTCTGAAATCAAACAGGCAACAACACACATACAGGTATTAAAACGAGCATCTTATGGGGGCTCTTTTAGATCAGATGTCCCTCTGCATACCAATGAAACAGACCAGAATGAGGTATATTAGATAATAAATCTACAGATCTACATCTACTGACAAACTACTACCAACACAGATAATAAACAAAGTGGCAAGAAACATAAGGCACCGGAAACTGGAAATTGTTGGTGACTGATCACTACTGATCAATTATTCATCCCTTAGTCACTGAATGAATGACTAACCTATCGTGGGTGAAGATGCAGATGAAAAAAATCTTAAGTAATAAGTTGCATTGTGTATGTTGATAGAACTGCATGAGGCAAAATGAGTATCTACTAACCCAAACAACAAAGACTCCAAGGCAAAGTTCACAAAAAACGTCTCAAAACAAAGTTAAAGAAATTTAATGATGGTCGACACACAGGCGATCAATCATTTCAGTCCAAAAGAGCAGGTCAGACACTGGCAGACAGTCATTCACTGGGGGGGAAGAAGACACTGGAACTCAGATCTGGCAAGGATGGAAGAGGGGAGGGGAGCTGCAGCGTAAACACACTGGGGATGACGAAACACTTGATGACAGCTAATCACAGAGGTGATGCTGGGAAACTGATAAAAATGTGAAAACAATGAATCCAGAGCGATGCGCACACCCCCAGATGCAAAATGATAAACAATCAAATCAACACGTGTCTGCAATTAGATTAGTGGACATCAAAGCAAAGTGGTGCAGAAGTATCGATGGCGGCATCAACAGGAGTGGAGTTACAATGACCGCCTCTCCCACACTCGGTCGGTTGTTGAGAGCGTGATCGGGCTGCTGAAGGGACGCTTGGTGCCACCTGGATGGGAGCGGGGGTGTGCTGCTCTATAAACCTGAGAAGGTGTGTCACATTGGGATCCATGGATTACCTCAGCATACCCCCCCGCCCCAACGGACAAATCAGAGGCTGGACCTGACCACGGCGACCTCATTCAGACGTATACGAGAGATCATATTAAGGCAAGGACACACTTTCTCACTAATGCATTTATGGCGTCACTCGTTCAGACATCAGTCATTCCAGACGTTGGTCCATGCCCTCTCACGGTTTCCTCCTCCTGTCCCTTCAGGACAGCATGGGAGGATGCTGCCGGTCGTGTGGACATCGGCCGCTGGGGGCGGTGGGAGCCCCCAGGCTGAGCCTGCGGCTGTGTGTCAGTCTCAGTGTCTATCTGGAGATAATAAATTGAATAATTAAACAGGAGTCTAAGCCTTTGTTATTGATCACTTTTGATATACTGACATGTTTACTCATGAACATCTACGTTTAGATATCGTTTTGGGCTGTGAGCAGGCTGCACTGCAAAAACTCAGTCTTACATAAGAATATTTGTCTTATTTCTAGTCAAACACAGACACATCACCTAAAAAGTACCTAAAAAAATTGATCCATCAGCAGATTTCCAAGTGAATTCACGTAATTTCATGTGAAAAGTTGCTTAAAACAACTGTAAATTGTCTAAAAGCAAGGTACTTTGTAGGTTGATGAGTTTTTGCAGTGGATGTCACCCACATCATAAACCCATTTGTTGTGAGCTTGTGATGGAGTAACTCACCTTGGGAGACATTAAGTGTCAATGGCAGCCACAGGGTTATCAAAGGGGTTAGACCCTCCTCCTGTTCGGACTACACTTTGACAGGGGCCAGTCACCCTCTCTTTGACATGCATGCTTGCACCACTTTTTGTTTTATATCGGGGACTGTGTGCTGTTCTGACCCCACAGCATTCACATCCTGCAAACACTTGTCATTCTCTTATTATTTATCCCAGAGGACAACGTGCGGAAAAGCACTTTTTTAATGTGCGTCAACTTCAGGGAGGAGGGTCTGTAGCTCAGTCTGTGAAGTTTCTCTTCTTTGACTTGCGCATTGTGTGATTCTTATCTTGCAGAGAGTGAAATCACACATACAGGTCCTATGTAAGTGAAATGAAATCTTAAACTGGAGGCGTGGACAGGGAGGAGTGTGGTGTATGCATGTACAACGGAAATGAAACCGAATTGGATTCATGCCTACGCTCAGTTTTGTTCATCAGGATGTTTTTGTGCGCCCATGTTTTTCTGGATTTGAGTGTATGCCATGTCCTAGTAGTGAAACCCACACAACTCTTACTACATGAGGCCCCTGGACAAAGAGGTCGTAGCATCAATCCCCAGCATTGAGCAGCACCTTTCTCCCCGGCAGAGGAGTAGCCTCTGAGCAAAAACCCCAATTCCTCCCCCAGTGCCGCCAAGGGCGTCTGCTCACTACTACACCTGGGTTGGTTAGCATGTCTGTATGGAAAACACAAGCACAATGGTGGAAAACACTAAACGTAATTTAGCTTCTTCTTCTTCTTTGTATGTTTAATGGCGGTTGGCAAACAACTATTTACCGCCACCTACTGGTATGGAGTGTGGACCAGAATGTTCGATCACACCCTCTCCCAATTAACTACATTTAAAAAAAGAAGAAGAAAGAAAAACCCAAAACGTATTCACCGCCCTTTGACCCTTTGACCCCTTACACCGTCCAGACTCAATCATCCTATCACCACTCAGGAAAAAGACCAAGTATCAACACCCGGTTCTTAAAACTCTGGATGGTTGATTCAAACGGATGAAGACAGCAGAGCAGAGCACATCGGGACGGCGGGTCAGGTAACGGCCTTACCGGCGTAGTAGCGCCATGTAAGTCAGCGTCGGTCGGAGGAGTTTCCTCGGGACGTCGGCCCGGTCTACCGTGAACGTGTGGAGTGTTCCCGACTCACCGGGACTGACTCCGGTACTGTGAGTACAGCGTCAAGTGACACACAGAAAACTTGTAGCGGCGGGTGTCTCCGTTGTTTCCGGGCTGGGGAGACGGACGTTGTTCGGTTGTCGTCCGCGGTAAAACCCGGACCGGACTATTACCTGCGTATGCACGGTGGGGTGGTGGGGTTTTGTGGTCGCCGGAACGGATATAGGTTGTACTGGATCGAACGTTGGTGTTTTCCTGAACTTTGGGGGACATGGTGCTGCTGCGTACATGTGATGCCTTGAAAGCTGTTGGCTGTGTGATTATTTTGTGCTGTTTAGTGGCTGTGTGGGTTTTCACAGTGTTTCTGTTGGTTTATTATTATTAACACCCAAACTACTTAGACACATAGAATTTTTAAAGTGTACATATTTATGAGAACAGTGGGTAAAAGTTGAGCCTGTTACATGTTATGGAATGGACATGATGTTAGCAATGATCAGAATATTTATATTTGCATCACAGAAATAGCCTCTTAAACTAAAACCTGTACATTAACAGATACACACAGGTATGATTTACTTCCACCTGGGCGTCTAAGGATTTACTTGAAGGTCAGGCACGAATGCTAAAAGGAAAAAAAAAAATCAAATTAATTTAAAACCCCTCAATATAGCAAATTGTAGTTATTGCAAGCACAGCAAGGGAGATAGGATGTAGAAGAAAAATTACAACACAGTCCACAGAATGCAACCTAATATAGCACAAAAAGAGAATTGAAACACTGAAATAAATCACTTCTGCTGTGATGGTGACCCCCACCTCCTTTCTCCTCATCCACTCTATCTGTGTCTTCCTAATCCCAGTTATGAATACCCATTAACTCCTTTTGCGATGTCCTACATTTTATTTAAAGCATCTGACACTGACAGTGGATGATGAACATACACCGTTTTACTGTCTGGTAGAATATAAGCGTCAAGCTTCCGCCAATCAATCTGCGAAACAGGTCGATGGGAAAGAAAGCCAAGGCAGTCCACATAAGCATCCAATTTAAACAGTAAGTGTGCGATTTGAGTCCACAGCAAAGAGCCCATAACTGGCATCCTTCTTGTCTTATTCAGGGTGCGCCGGGATGGATCGCCAAAGAAAGGTCTTTGCATTTTACTGGAATCGCATGCAAAAGCCCAACACATTATTTATTGTCAGGTATCAGGTTAAATTCATAAAGCATGACGTGATGGATTTATAGGTGATTTTGACAGGAGTCTCAAAAGTGAAAATATTTATAAATGAAATTCAAACAGATGAAGCACATGTCAATTGTTTGCTGAATTCAGATTAGGAACACTTAAAATATTGTAAAATATTACAATTTCTGTTTCACGGCAAATATTTAGTTTTAATTTGTATGTAAGTGTATGTTTTAATTGTATTGTTTCTCTTTTATTCACTGTAGTATGATGTTCCTAGATAAAGACAGGATTTTCTGCAGCCTCTTCTGCTTCAGTAAAGCGCATTGGTTTAACAAGTTTGTGCCGTTCAGTGCTCAAGGACTTAATCTCCCGGAGGAGGCAACAAAGACATGTTTATAAAAAAAAAGTTTTCTCACTTCTCCTGACTGCTCAGGGATTCTATTGACTTCCCTGTGTTGTTCCAATTCACGCTGGCAATGAAGAGGATTATTCAAGATCTGCTGCCTTGCTCAGCCGGCAGCTACCAGCGATCCCGCAGCCACCACGAGTCCACCCCACCTCTGTTATTGCTTGTGGCTGTGCTAGCAGCTTTTTCCTCTTCATGAGCCCTATTTAGAATATGCTGACTTCTGAACAAATTTGACAATTAGCAATTTGCAGTTTTAGGAACTTTGGCTGCAGTTGGTGTGAGTTAATATTTCCTTTGCTAGCTGAGTAAAAAGGTGTGGACCCCTGAAAATGCTCGAGGGGATTTGATGGATATGGCACATTCGCAATTATCATGTTACCCCTGTGGTTTTCTGAAACAGCTTGTTTATCAAACACTGGCCAAATTAGTTCTGTGAGCAGAATGTTGGGCTCACTTATCAACCTCGCTGCAGTACAGGTACTTTTTTCTGCATAGCTGGTCGTTGTAATACAGCCATTAAAACTAGAAGATGATTACAAGTCATGGAAATGTGTTAATACTCTTCTATACATTCACCCTTTGACAGTGGACATGTGTCCTCTGATGATGTGGAGTCTCTGCTTTGTCTGAAAATACATTTTGGGCGGGGGTGGGTTGTTTTTGCTTGTTTTCAATGTCAGCAGTTGGGGTTCCAGAGGATCTGGGAACGTGACCGTGTGTGTTGAGCCAGAAATCGTGGTCATAGGTCATTTACCTGTTACCTGGATGTATGATGTAAAACGTGGCAAGCAGTGCCTTCACTGAAGGAGTGAGACAGCCGACTACAACGGCACCCAGTGGCCCCCAGTGTCAAACTGTGTGGGCAACCTCAAACATGCACACAATCAAATTTTAACCACAAAATGACAACAAGGGTTAAGAAGCCACCTGTTGGTTTGAAGCCTCTGCCACAAGGCAGCCACCAGCTTCACTAAATGAAAGTACCACAACGAAATAAACAGTCCACACAGAACCAGTTGCTCACATGCATACCATGTGCCCAAAATGCTCAGATGGTGAGGGGAGGGGCTGGACATGATGAGGCTGTGACACGCCGGGAAAAACAAATCAGACACCCTACTTTCTAAAAGTGTTTTTTTTGGGTCATATGTCCAATAATTCAACTTATCGACTTGTATTTAGTATGCCTGGTGTACTGTTGGTCGCTGTAAGATGTCCACTGTTAATCAAAGTTAATTGTAGGTTTTATTTCTTTAATTGATTCATAGAACTTGGATTCAGTAAGTGATATTTACATTTACCCTGCAGAAATGCTTAGAAATCTTCAGGATAATATTTCACAACCAGTGACGATTTAGCTATATTTCCCTGCTCTCAGCCATACCCCCCAACACACACGCACGCACACATGGCAGTTCCCTCCCACAGCGATAGAACTGTGCCTGCAGCGATATGCATTCTGCCACATTGCCACTAAATATGGAGTAATGCAAAAAAGGAGGTATGAAGGTTATGGTTCTATTTTCTCTCCATTATTTATTATTACTGATATTTTCTGGCTGAATGACGTTGTGTAACATCTAACGTCAGCAACCTCGTTTTGCCTTCTGATCGTATTGATGGTTTGTGGAACCCGTGCACTTTTCCCTTCATTTGATCATTTCCATTGTACATGTAGAAGACAGAGTGTTTTAATCTCTTGAATGGAAATCTAACAGGACATGAGCTGCAAACCCTGGATGTGGGCTCCATACACTTCTGACAGGGACAAGGGGGCAGCATCAGTTTGAACTCTGCAAAACTCTCCCAGTTTTATCATGCATAAATTATTAAAAAAAAAACAACAACACTCTAACAGACCATGTTGTGAGATGCTGTGACTGGAGCCTGTCCAACCCACACCACTACCCGGCATTTCCTCACACACATAACTCTTCACACCATAGACAGGTAGGAGAGAACTCAAACGATTGCATTTGGCAAATGAGAATCTTTGGTCTAATTCTTCAAACAGAACTATAAATGTCCAACTGTATTTGTCTGTGCAGTGTCTTACATCAGGAGGCTGTGTCATAACTGCATGTTAATATATGTATGGATTTTTGCCTTAGGATTGAATAGTCAGTGAGTTTTTTTCAGGGCTGTGTTACATTTGTAATTACGTTTAATGTCCAAGTTGCACTTGTTCTTGTAAAATATTGAATCTGAATTATTCATTGATTGAATATATACAGCATGAGATGTGAGTGAGAAGGATAAACTCTGTTTGTCTCTGGTTTTTATTTGTTTACTCAGGCATTGCTGCTCTGTCTGAGAGTTCGGTCATCCAGGTCCTGGTAACTTTCTGGGTTAAATTGTCGGCAGCTGGACTTGCTTGTTGGTTTGATGATCAGAAAAGGATGGGTCAGAAGCACCTGACATATCACCATGGAGACGCTGAGAGTGGTTAACGTGAAAACTTTTGTTTGGTTGTTTTGGTGAACCATAAAACCTTCAACACCTCAAGGGAAGCGATACGGTTTACCTGCCAGAACACCCACGCTCTGCCCGGAACGTGACCTCCACAGTACAGAGAACATCTATATCACAGTCAGATGAAATCTGACACAGATGGTACCTGACAGTGTGCAGGTTCTGTTACACTTTGATACACTTTCACTCAGCTGACATCTCCAACCTATCAGGGATTTGAAAAGGCAACTGTTTAGTCAGAAACCAGCTCCTTTCACTGCTGCTGCTCTCCTCCTCCGTTATCTCAGATGGTAACCGATGCATCCTGCTGCAGTACTCATTTTTAGCAGCTCATTAGCTCATTTCCCAAAGAGAGAAATTATACATGTGTCTGGAACCTGTGACCCTTATCATTGACAAGCTCTGACAATTGTGCTGACATTTTTCCCTTTTCACATAAATGCCACCTTGTATCTCCTTGTCTTGGCCAATCAAGTGAAGCTAACTGGGAGAACTTCTAAGAGGAGAAAATTGGGCCTGGCTGAGAAGTAGTTTGTCCACCCTTGTAACAAGATCTGTCCATGGCTGAGCAATTGAAGAGGCAGCTGCTCTTAGCCAGTCAAATTGCCAGCCTTGGTGTTTTACACAGAGGAATTAGGAGTGATGGAATGAGGAGAGGGGGGAGAAGGAAAAAGATGTAATTAGGGTACACAAAGGAGAGGATGAGGTGAGAGAAGATGGGGAGGAAATGAATGCATAGATGGAGAGGGAAGAAAGACAGGACCATTGATGAGTAGGGAGAATAGAGACACAGTTTGAGCTGAAAATCATTTAGCACTAAGCTAAATGCCAACTAAGAATAGAACTTGAATCAATCAGGCCTGACTATCTGGTTTGAGAATTAATATGTCCCCTGGTATCATGGCCTTTCTCTTTAAGGCAGAGCGGGGGCATATGTGAGAAATGGTGACACCCTCAAACCCCTAAATGGATGGAGATAGACTATGTCCACTACTAGTCACATATACTTTTTGTGTTAGAGAAGGGAAAGCTGGTAAAGAATAAAAAAAAGGATGTGCCAATAGGAAGTGATATTAAGTTATAGCTGGCATCTGTATCAAGCGCCTTTTTTTGTTTTTAATGTTATTTTTTAAAAACGCCCTCAAATGCTTTGAAGTGCTCTCGGCCACAGGTACTGGGCTTTCTCCAGAGATTTGACAGCTGGATTTGATGCGTGCCACATGTCTTCAGAGTAAGTTGGATCTTACGTGAAGGAATACAGGGAGCGTGCGACACGTGCAGACCCCATAGCGATCCGTCGTCAGCAGCAGAGACTCCCTTTGAACAGAGGGGGGAGAGAAGGGAAAACAGGATGTGCCAGATTCACTCGTAGCTGCATTTACAGCTGGCCCTGTTTCTCAGCTGATTATATCCAAGACATTTTTGCAAAGATAAAAAGCAGAGTCTGACAGATCCTTTATGCCGTTAATTGCCCCATACATTTTGTATAAAACTTCTTTGATAACTGGTTCACTTGGTAATTGTCAGGTCCGATGATTGCACTTACTGTTTTAATGCACACAGAATGTGCAAATTAAGCTACATATTTTTTACTGAACGGAACATTCGCCATCATCCCATTCATCCCATTTCAATAAAAGTGCCTTCAACGATAATGGAATTTCCAGCTGCTGTAAAGTCACATGACGACATTTGGCCGGAGTGAGAAAATTGTGTTCATGTCATGGAGGTAAATTGTGCCCTGATGGGCAAGGCAAGGCAGCTTTATTTGTACAGGGGGCGTTTCATACACGGTGACAAAGAAAGAATCATCATCAAAAGAATGTAATCCTGATTTAAAACTAGAAAAATCCCTCTTCGAGAAATTTTGAGATGGGTCTGCGCCGATGCCGTCTGCGTGCCGCCCGTCGACCCCAAATCGTAGAGAAGTAAGCAGTATTAAAGACCGGTATGCCACAGGGGGACAAAACACCCACGGTTGGCACGGCGCTGTTTCCCCGAATGCGTAGATGTATTTAAAATTAAAAACTGACACTACATATGAACCCACCTTATCATGTAGGCCAATGCAGTATAATACAACAATATATCAGGTTTAATTTTCTTGCAATATGTGTCAGTGAGATGTTCATTTATTTGACTATTATGAGAATAATATACAGCACCTCGTCTCAACATTTGGATCTGATTACTTTAATGTCCGTTTGGGAAATGACATGGTATGAAGCTGTTTGTCTCATCAGGGACAAGTACGGAGGGTTGGTTGCTCTCCATGTTTTTTCACACAAATCTGGTTAATTTGTTAGAAACGGCTATTTGTCTCTAATAGAAACACAATGAAAGGTATTGGCCAGTGAGGACATTGTCACTTTCAAAGGTCTATACATAATTTTTACACCTTCTGTGCAAAAATAATCTTTCACTGCTTGCATCACACTAGCAAAACCTGTGGAGGACTTCCCAACGTTGTAGAGTGGTGTCAATGCTGTGGAGAGATCCTTTCTTGTTTAGCCTCAAGTACAATTTCACTATGTAATCACCTAGCTTATGAAACTTTCAAAGGTGGTGAATTATTTAAATTGCCTTTGTTAAAAATTATGTTGTAAAGTGCCGTGATGACGGTGATCCAGACAAAAAGACAGAGCATAGACAATTAAATGAAATTTCTTTTTCCACTCATTTATCATGTTCCCACTCAATATTCTTCTGCTTCCGTTTTGTCTTTATTGTTACTTGGGGGCATGCTTCACTAGGGATGAGTACAAACCTGCTGTTTGTTGTCTACTACGCATTACAATACTCAGTAGATGAAATCAGTCCAATCAAACACTTCAACCGTTGATCTATCTTGTTGTCCAGCAGATGATATGCCTTTATTTTGAAATGTCTTTCACACACCATTTTTGCCATTTCTGCCTCAAACTCAAGTGTCAAACAGCACCAGCATCAAACAAAGAATCACTCCGCTGTCGGGAAACGACGTATCGTCACAGGATGGAATACTCCGGTCATATGACTGATATTGTCATGAAGCTGTCAGGCAGCTTTGTGACAATACGTATCAGCGTCGATTCTGCTGCTGTTCAACACATCTGACCAACAGCTGAACCACAAACTGAGTCAAACGTCATTTCAGTTCCTGGACATGATACTATTATTAATATTATACAACTATAAAATCATATTGTGTAGAAACGTGTGATATCGTCATATATCGTATCATTATCCAACATATTTATACAGTGTGTTATGGCCATAAAAACGGCCAATTCCTCCCCCCTCCCCGACGTGCAAGTATATAAAATGACCTTTTAATGTTCCTCTCAATGTTGTGTTTTTGTCACATCACTGTGTCATTGAGAGGTTGAGAAAGAAGAATTAGCAAACACTGCATTTCTTGCTCTGAGCCAGGAGTTGTAAATGCCATCACATTAACCATGCCTTCAGGGTATAGACCGTCCCCTGCATCTCCATGCAGCCTGTTTGGTATACACTACAACGCCACGGCCTTGTGTCTTTACCAGGCTGTGAAGACTGACAGCCACAATATCGCTCTCTCTACTTTACAATAAACTCAAGAATAATAAAAGCAGCTGATTGTATTCTCCATTTGCTTACATGTTGAGTTATTTAGCTGGTTTTGCCATAAGACATATTATAAGTGAACAACATTGAACAGTGTTTCAGTCAAACACACCATTCAAATATCAATTGTTGGGGTTTATGTTTCTGTCTTTATGTTGGTGTTACAACATTCATGTTTTCAAAGCATGTCTCCACCCTGGCTTGTGAGAATAACACATAAAGTTTGTGTTTAACATTAAAAACTGCAATCTAACAGGAAAGTCAATATGTGAGGTCTGCCAGCACAGTGTTTATGAGAATACTAATCAAGTTTAAGAAAGGTTTTCTGTTGCTGTTGTATATCCATACATTTTTAGTCAAAGTCATTATTTTAAAACAGCCTTGACTTAATCTTCCTGTTCCCATCTGCTCACTCGCACAAACACATTTATCACCATACAGAAAATAAATGGTAACATTTCATTATGTGGTGCTATGATTCAATGAAGGTGTCTCAACTGCATCATTAATAAATAGTAAAAGGTGAAGAAATGTCAGCAGATACATAAATATCTCATTGGTTTTTATGCCTGTGTTCCAAAGATGTAGGGTGAATTTAGGTTTCAGTCTTTACCCATGTACGCATACATCTAATGAATGTTGTTATTGTTTGTTAGTTTAATTTTGTCTTTAAGATGAATGTACATTTAAATTAAAAATCAATACATAAATACAAACTACAAAAAATAAAAACTAGTCAGACTTTGACAGAACATCAGCGCAATGAGCATTAATTTTATTTTGGAGGCTGTAATGTTGCATTGAGAGTTGTTCCTATATTTTCTTCATGCTATACATCAGTGTGAGGATGTCTGTATGTGTTTTATGGTGTTTATGTGTTGTGTTTTATGTTTTATCTGCTTCTCATATGAACTTCTGGATACAACAGTTTCCCTATGGGGATAAATAAAGTATCCATCTATCTATATGAATGGGCTTTGCAGAGAGAGTCAACTAATCTACAACAACAGACATTGTCAGCTTCCTTATTTGAGAGCTGTGTGTGTACATGGAACATGGAAAAACTCTTGGTTGTGATTGAAAGATGCAGCCATGTAACATGTAACAGAGCATTCTACCTTTGGGAATGGGGTTCGTCCCCTGCACTTGCTTTGAGTCCTCGTCTTCAGAAATGTGATGTGATCGCCACATAGCCAGTTGGCTGCTCTGTCCTATTCAAAAAGGACTGACTGATTGACTGGTTTGCTCACTAAAGCCCTTTTAGTCGGCAATGGATTGCAGACCAGGGCTGCTGCCAAAACCACAACTTTCCCCAATAAATCCAGCGTCCGACATGTTGTCTATTGAGTCATAAATATTCATGGTGGACTCAATTACTCAGTGTGTTATATATGCACAGCTGTCCCACACACAGTCTGCTGCGAAGTCCATTCAGAAACAGGCAGCTTATTTATTTGTTATAGAGGAAGGAACCAACTCTGCAGGGGAATTGTCACGGGTTTCTCAGTCACTTTGCTTCATAGGACAAAACAGGACAATGTGCACTTTCAACAGCAACAATGCATTTTCCCGTCCCTGTGTGTGAGTTCTTCAGGGACAGCATTGGTATCCTCAGGAGCACCTCCCCCCTGGTAAACACAGATGTGTTCTAATACTAGCGGCAGCCTACTTTTAGTAATTACAGCCAATAAATCATCTGATCTCTGATGAGACGTAGTTGAGCGATTTCAAACGGAGTAAACATGGAGTCTGCTCTTCTCTTTTTTAAAAACGCAGAACTTGTCTGAAAAATGTAAATAGTCTCTGACCTGTATCAGCCAATTCAGGGATTTGTTAACGAAGTACATCATGGCAAGCCAAGCGTCTTTTCTTGTCTCTGAAGACGGCACATCACAAACACCATTTGATTTTGCTGCCTCTTCTTGTCACTATTCAGCTGCGTCTCACATCAGGGAACAAACACAAAGAACCGGTGAGGATGGAACCAGACTGCTCACGGAGGACGCACAAACTGAGTTCCAAGGCCACCCACTGTCTTGCAATTATCCTGCAGTCTCTGCCCTGAATTAAAGCGTAATTGAACTTATTCCATTGCAAACTATTTCTCAGGTCAAAGTTGAGCGTGTAGCGGAGGGCAGTGAAACCTAAAGACATCATTAGCACAGCCCCTCACATAATTATCCTCTTAGGCTGGTGGCTCTGCTCAGATGTGAGGTCAATTACGAATATACTTATTTGCATGGAGGGGCATGTTAGCAGGTTGTGTGCAATTTCAACCTCGGAATCAGTTATCTGCCAGTTGCAGGATATTCTCAAGCTGATGGCTTTTCACAAAATGGAACACATCTAATTAGCCAGGAATGAAGTACATCTGCTTGCCTCCTACTTAAGTACTTTTTTGGAATATTTGAACTTTCCTCGAGTATTATTTTTTATGGCAACTTACAACTTCAACTTCACTGCATTTGAAAGACAAATATCCTACTTTTAACTTCACTATATTTTGTAGGCTTTAGTGTTATGCTGTTCTGATTCTCCATCCAGAAGGTGGCGGTAAAGTACCTACATGGAGGTTGAGGTCGGCAACACCTTGCGCACACAATCTCCCAATCACCGTACTTGGAGAGTTTCAATTTTCATGAAAAAAAAAAACCCCAGACTTGTCTCATTTTAGATGCTTACAGTGTATTCTCGAAACGAACCGTGTCACCGTCTAGAAGAACTCGCCGTCTAACCTACAAAGCAAGAGAACACTACAACGCTGCTTTAGGGGCCATGAGGTTTGACATACACAACAATGCACTGACATAAAAAACAAAATTTCCTTAAATTACCTCCGCCAAGGAGGTTATGCTTTTGGCGGTATGTATCTGTTTGTTTGTTTATCAAAATAACTCACTTATGAACAGATTTGAATGAAACGTTCAGGAAATGCTGATGATGGGACGAGGAGCAGATGGTTAAACGTTCGTAGTGTTCTGGAACCCTGTGGAAACAGGAATCCGTTGAAGGATTCTTCCTCATTGTGAGACAGATATGAAGAGATACATCCTATGTGTATATACTGTATGCTAACAGCAGCAGTTAACTGTCTCTGTGTAACAGTAGTTAGCACATTGACATCTGGCTGTGAACCCACCAGTTGGGGATTGGAGCTTAGCCAGCCGTGGAGGGTTGTTTTTTGTGCTACTATTGAAATAAAATGAAGGAGAAAAATTAAAAAAAAAATAGAGCTCAGAGTGCAACAAGGTTGCTCATGATTTTTTGATCACTAATAATTTAATGAATTCATGTTTTGTATATAAAATGTATGCATGTTTTGATTATCAATGAGTTTATTACAGTAGATAATATGTACAGTAGATAATATTGGGTGGAAATGAGCTTGTTGGGTGGGCTACACACACACACACACGCACACACACACACACACACACACACCCCTCTCCAGAATCACTGCCCTTTACGACAGTTTTGCTCTCTGTCATCTCCTGAGGGAAATAATCTGAAGATAAAAAATGTTTTCCTTAGTTCACAGGCTAACTTTGCCTGTCTTCTGTTCACTGTTGGGCAGGTAGCACACAGACGGCTTATCAAAGCTTTTTTTGATAACATCTGTCTGCTGGGGCTGAAAACAAAGCTGGTGGGGGCAATGTACCAAATTAGGCTGGGGAAGGAAAAACAAAACAGTGTTCTGTGACAGTGACGTTTTCTGCCGAGCTGCGATGAGATGTGTTCATTTCTATTTTGATTTGAGTATAGTAATTAATACGTAATAGGGGTGTAAATTGACAACATTATAATGATGCAATACTACATATGTTGACAACAACATATTTACCTTTCATAATGGTCAAACTAAGCATTTTGAGATTTTGACAATTGATTTTTTCTTATTTTTATTGGGTTCAAATAATAAACATTGAAATGTCAACTTGGCTAAGTAATTATCAATAAATGAATTGTTTAGAATTGTTTCGCCAAGTTTCAACATAAAGGCCGATTGACAACAATACACTGTAGGTCGATGGTTGGCGTTTTCATCGACTAGATTGGATCATTGGTTAACCAGACGGTCTAATCGATAATAAAGGTGGATGGATTGTTATACCAATATGATCTAGATCTTTCCTTGTTTCCCTCCAGTGCTCTGGCCTTGTCTCACTGATAAAAAACATGCAGTCTGGATAATGAGGTGTGAATGTAATTGTGAATTGTCTTTATTAATTCACCCACTTATACACACAAATACATACACATGTAATATACTCAAAGGCATGATGTGCAAGATTTATATAATGGAGTATATACATTTAGTTCATGAGTATGAATAAAAGACTGAGATAGAGAGAGATGAAAGCCCTAAGCCAGCAAGGAAGATTATTCCAATCTGATGTGTGTGTGTATATGTATGTATATGTGTATGTATATATATATATATATATATATACACACACACACACACACACGTACAATCTCAGTATAATAAGCAATAATACTAATCCACAAGAACCAAAAATAAACTCAGACTGTGAAGTGATACCAACTGTTGTCCTTGCCGTAAGCATCAGTGAGTAACAAAAAAAAAGGGGGAGAGGGAGAGGGCCACATCATTCTAAGTCATCATCGACAGTGACATGATTTCCTGCATGTTGGTCATGAAGTCATCCAGAGCAGGGGGCACACGGACCATCAGGATGAACACTCACAGCAAGAAGAGCTTGTTTCTCATCTTCAGACCAGCGATGAGGGCTACACTGTTCTCTGCTTTTCTTTCAGAAAGTTGCCAGCACTTTGAAATCCAGCACAGAGGTCTGGAAAAGAGATTCATTAATAATTATCATTGCCTCACTTCAAGGATAGTGGTAATGTTCCTGAGTAGCAAATATTAATGTTTTAGCCCAGGCAGGAAGGCTTTTAAAGCAGCTACTGATTTGGCCCTTAAAATAGATTAAGACAGACCTCGTTCTCCTTCGTACTGAGCACTTCTAAACTTTTCATTCCCCACACATCGTCGATGCTCATATGAGAACTTCAGATGTTAGTGAGAAACCATGGAGATGGAGGCTAAATAAAACGGTGAATAAACAGAAGGTCAGTTCAGTTTCTTCTGCAAATATTGAAAGCACAGCTGATTATTTCAAAAAAGGAGGGGCTCTCTACTGGGAGGGAGGAAGAATGTGAATGTTCCTGCTGAGAGAAGTCTTTGTGTGTGAAATGTGCATATTTCCGTCCTAAAGAATGAAGTCTCTGTACAGTGATATGCCAGTTAGACCCCTTCTTGTACTGCTCTGGTTCACTGTCAATTAAAATGTTCAGCTATGGTTGATTCCTTCAGTTATGAAGCACAGGAAAACATGGAAGTCATGCTTTCACGTGTCAATAAATTGAGGAGCAAGGATAAAGGTTTCTGGTGCAGTTTGATACTTGACAAGTGATAATTGGGATGTTTGCAGTGGCGTATAAACTGCTGTGGATTGGGAGTGGGAGACAGCACGCAGATAAACTGTCACAGCTAAGCCTGTATGTTGTGGACGCTCAATGTTGGTCAACGAGACGGTATAACTCAGTGCAATGCATCGTGAGAGATCCCTCACTGTAACAACTTTCCAGTTTCATCAGTCCTAAAATGGATTATCCAATTACTGCCTTTGCAATGTCTTGACAATACGTAGCACTGCAGCACTGCAGCTTGGCTCAGCCAATTTGGGACACTGCTTGAAATTCCATTCATGAAGTGGAAATGGAGTCTGAACTCACCATTGGTTCATATTTTCTGAGGGATCTCTGCTGATGTTGGCTTAAGTCTGTGTCTAAAAGGGCTCATATTTTTTTCTGAAGGTGTATAGCTCCAGAATTACTGGCAGACTGAGATACTCACATACCTAAAATGTGCTGGGGAATAAAAGATAACTGCACTTAGATGTGGATCTCTTCCTCATGAGTGTGTGGCAAAATGATTGCTCCTGACCCACTGTACTCTGCTGTGGATGAATACTAATAAAGTACAAGTTAGTGTAACTTAACTTTCAAGCAGAATAATATAAAAGAGTCGTTTTTTTTTAACTTCCTGCTCTCGTTCACAGGGAGTCTTTCAGACACATACGCATTTATTGAGCTTTTTTTTTTTGGTCTCTGGTAGGGAGAAGGAATGTTTGGGTTCAGAAAAGAAGTAAATCACTTTGTTCCACTGAGTCCATCTCTTGTTTGTGTTAATGCTCCAGAGCTTTGACCGACACCAAGGGTAACCATGGGAGTTATACAAGGGAGCAGGAACAATGCTGTTAAACTGTAAAGGAAAAGAAAGTCATGAAAGGAAGAGGCTCTGTGAGGGAGAATCAGGATTCGATCACATGACTGTAAAAACATGAAAAATAAGGTCACAGGTTGGCGGTCTGAATCCACCTCTGACCAAGTTGCATCCCCGGGTAGGACCCTTCCCCCAGTGAGTGTTTGGTGGTTTTGGAAAGACCGCTGGCGTGAGTGAAGTCTCGTTGTAGCGGTGGTGGTGATGCAGCGACATTAAAACCTCCTTGACTCCTTAATTAGCAGCCTTGTTTCTGTCAGTCTGTGGCTGCAGTTGGAGCTTACCGCCATCAGTGTGTGAGTGTGGAATAAATTAATCATGGTTTCATTGTAAAGCATCTCTGAGTGTCCAGAAATACAATTGATGCATTATTATTGTTAATAGTATTGGTAGTAGTAGTAATAGTGTCATTATTATTATTATTATTATAGAAGGAAATCTGATCAGCCAGACAGGCTGCAGACTGGAACAGCGTATTAAAAAAAAAAAAAAAAAAATCAACAATAAATATGCTACAAACTGTATTGCAAGCCAGGACATGCCTCTGATATGTCTCTTTACTGTGAGAATGTGTGGAGCCAGAGGGCATGTTCTCTTCGCTCACATTTGCATACAGGAACATTTTCTGTGATTTCAGACGCTTACACCCTTCTTGTGCATTCATAGACAGACAGCATACATCCAAATCAGATAGCTGAGGCCCGCATATTGCCTGCTGCAACATCTTCAGAAAATCCATTTCTCCTATTGGCAGGACATTGATTCCCTGTGAATGGATGGTGAGATCATGCAGGGACAGGAGATGATGCGGTGGCACACACACACATACACACACACACTCGGTGAGCTGTGTGGCCCTGTCCATTGCAGCACCATTAATCCAATACAATATGTCTGCTAAATGCCGTGTGCCATGAAAGAGACAACATTTATCATCTTTAATGTGTCAGCAGGGAGGACATGGATGTTGAACATCCTTCTTGGGGAAAATAATACAAATAAAAACATTACTAACTGCAAATGGTAACAATTCAATTTAATTGCCACTCCTCTTAAAATTAAATATTTACTGGATTCACAACTGACAAACATTCACAAATTTCTTTGTTCTATCAGCTAATTCACCTAAAAATGGGTTTAAGGCAAAACCGGCGCGTTTCATCCCCCATGGCAGCATCCTCAGCTGTTTGCTGGTCAGCAGGCAGCTGTTTTAGTCGTATGAACATTTATACATCCCTACGTGCTAGTAAGTGATCAGCAGCAGTCACCATAAGCGCCAGTCATTAGTCAGAGCCCTGCGGGGCCACCATCAAAGAGAGAAACTTCCAGCCTTGTCTCCACCCGTTACACTGATTCCTGTGGTCTCAGGCATATGTTGGGACAGTTCAACACCATGTCGCTCTCCCTCCTGTTTGCACTTCAATTAATTATCTATGGTTTAGGCTGCATGACCACCGACATGTTGTTTGGCCGGAGACAAGATAAATGCAAACAAAATATCGTACTGTATGGAAGAATTTGAGGTATATCTCCTTTGCTAACAAATGCTGTTCTATAAAGTCGTGCAAGCTTCATTGTAAACAGAATAATATAATTCATTCTGGTTCGCCTCAGCGTTGGTAAAATAACCTAATAAAATTCATTTGCTAAATTAAGAGATCAACTTCCCCTCATGAGAGTTGGCTGCAAAATCTGCATCAGAGGCAAAAACAAAACAAAACAAACAAACAAACAAACAAACAAAAAAAGCAGTTTCTCAAAAACTGTTGCTGTGAGTGTGGAAATAAACGAGCACCAGGGCCATATGGTGGGAAATGACAATTAAAATCACTCTCCTCCATCTCTCAGTGTGGATGCTCAGCTCCTCCTCCCTCCCCCACCCCCCACCCCACACCCCCATGCGTGCAGGGCTTCGTATGATCAAATCCTCAACTTGGACCACTTAGGCTCAGCGGCAACACTTTTTACGGCACTGCGTTTGGGCAGCGACACAACTTGCGTCGCACTTCCATCCTCAGCAGCCGAGCGCCACTTTCCAGCTCGTCAAAGCGCAGAGAAGAGAGAAGAAGAGAGGCAACTGCACCCTGATCTGCCAGCTGCGATGGAGGGGGACACCATATTCCGCCCGAAGTGGCTCTGTGCGCTTTGCTTTTTGGTAATGCTCTGCTCCTTTGGAGCCCACAGAGCCGAGATAACCTGCAGGTCGTGCCAGGTTGGACAGAAGTGGCGTGCGCAAGAATTACTGGTGAAATTTGACCCAGGTGAATCTGCTGCGGGATTAAAGAGAGAAGTTTTGGAGCAAAGACACGGGACAAGGAGAGCCCGAGCTTCAGATGCCGACACTGGAAGGGTCCGTTACGCGGCTGTGTCCGCTGACTGCGGTCCAGACCGGGCGGCATCCGGAGAGCCGCGGCTGGCACGGAATACAGACCCCCGGCCCGCTCGTGCCATCGGTCAACTGGCGGAGACGAAAGGTCCTGTCCGCAGAACGGGTGCGGGTTCCGAAACCAGGCACGGAAAACGCACCGGAAGGAGCAGCGACGACAACAGAGTGAAGTCCGTCGGGTCCGGCCGGAGTCAAGACCCGGAAGGCGGCGTCGGCCCGGCGGCTGGACGCAGAGTGACGCGCGCTGAATTGCGATGGAGCGAAGCGGAGCGACGAGCCGCAGGTCCGAGGCCAGAGGAGCTAAAAGTTAACAGCTCCACGTTCGCCCTGACAGGAGATTCGTCCCACAACCAGGCGATGGTGCACTGGTCGGGTCAGAACAGCAGTGTAAGTCCTCCTTTCACGCCTCCTCCTTTAAAAATCACCATCCATCCAGGATGCAGTGGCCCTGCAGAGATGGGGGGCTAAGGCTGGTTTAAGTATGAATGAATGTGAACTTCTCACCTTCCTCAGGACTCAAACTACTTCACCTTTAATCAACAAAAACACTCAACAGGTGTGTTTTCCATTCCATGTCAGAGGGTTTATGCTCATGCCCTTTGACCTGTTGATCGATCAAACTATGTGTAGATGTATTCAATGTTGAGGGCTGTTCAGATGGAGAGTGCTGCTTTGCCCATGAGCCTCTGTGGGCTGAGCTGATGAGTAGGAGTGGAGATAGAGCACGCTGCCTCTCTGACCAGAGGGCAGGATTTTCAAGAAGCGCTGCAGGTTTATGGGAGAGGTGAAGCAATTTCAGACAAGTTCTTTCCTTGTCTGAAGTCGTCTTCCGTGAATGAGAAGCCTAAAGCACCAGTGGTGTGTGGCTCTCTGATTGCTCGCTCTGCGCGTTGGATCTCTTCCACTAATGCAATGGGAGCAATGGGACAGCAGAGTTTTGTTGGTGTGGGAGGTCAGTGATGCAGTCCCTCACGAGGGAGGGATGACATTTCCAGGTTTCAAGTAATGACTTGCTCATTAATTGGCTGCGTGAGTGTCCAGAGAACAGGCAGTCATTAGGGCTGGTTATCGAACCTCGGTCATTCTTCTTGGTACCAGCTTGTGTCTATGGCGCCACATAATTTTAACACAATCTGGAGTAAGAACGTGCTTGTGATTCAGAAGCATGTAATGACGACAGCGTTGTGCTCAGCGTTTTACATTTAATGGTTGTGAAAATGTAAATTTCCAGTCTTAATTTGCGAAGGAGTGTTCCCTCCACTTGTGGAAGAGAACCGTTGGAGACAAATGAATTAACATGAAGGACTGAATCAATTTGCTCACCATGATTATTGTTCCAACTCATCAATGATTTTGCTTTTTGGCGCCTGAATTCATGAATTTTAGATGAAATGAGAGTGAATGAAAAGGACAATGCGTTAACAGTGTGGTGAAACAGAAGTGCAGCAAATCACAATTGTAACGTTAATTTTTCAAACAAATAGGCCGTGTGGATAAAATGATTTACATGAATAATTCAGGACAAAAAGTGCTGTCCCACACCCAACACCCCAAATGACACACATACGACAACACTGATCAATAAACATGGGTGTACTCTGTCATTAATACATGATACCGCCATGTTTTCTAAATTACTGCACAAATTTTGTCTTTAAACATCAGGTCAGTTGTTTACGTGATCGTATGAAGAAATGTACATTTTTCTGTGCAGTCTTTTCAACATGACCCATGCGTAGGCAGGAAACATGCACAGGGAACTTGCTGTGCCTTCTTAACCCCCCCCCCCCCAACCCACACACACACACACACACACACACACCTGGGGATGTTAATGTACTGATCCTACCGTACGTTCTATTTAGCTATTTTGGCAGATGGAGCTGGCGACCCGCTTTTTAATTTTAATTCAACATCAACTCAGTTATTTTTCTTTTTCCTCTTGTTTCATTGTCATTTACTGCCCAACAAGCTGGCCCTCATATTCCTCATCTGGTGTTTTGTAATTTGGCCATCAACCTATTGGTATTTTGCATACAGAGGAGACCACAGGGAACAATATAAGAATGGTCAGACATGTAATCATGACTTAAAGCCGACCCAATTTTATTCATCTAGTTTGCTTTAAATGAAACCGAATTTACTTAGATAATACAGAAGATACTTTCCAGCAGGAAAAACAAAACAAAACCGGTTCAGCTTTTCTGCATTCACTTGCAAACTGGAAAAGGCTTTTTATTATTTTTCAGAGAAGAGTCGTTTGCAGAGATCAGATCTCCATCATTCGTCACAACACACTTGTCAAACTCATCACACACAGGTGACGTGACACCACTGGGACTTGTGAGAGATTTCCACATCTCCAACCTAAATCATGCGACTCGCAAGATATTTTGGTTTGTAGGAACCTGTGACTTTTGTAATCACGATCAAATAAAATCAAACAAAATAAAAAATAAAATAAGATCGGCTCGTCCTGACATCCTCATGGTGTGACCCATGATGCAACACATTCTTTTACTTCTTCTACCAGCTGCAAAATCTCTTTTTAGGGGGACTTAACAGTGGATGCAGTTGCTGAATTTAAGCAAAAAAGAATCAAGACATTGTGCCGCGTTCCAAGTGATAATCTAAGCCTCAGTGCAGTTTGACAGTTTTTCCTTTTAACTTAAATTAACATTGCGGATCTGAATTAACAGGCGGTTGAAGCAAATACATGAAAAGATTGGAGCAAAGTTCAAATATCTTAATCTGCAGAGAGAACAGATTTCGAGACACAGCTTCTAAAGTACTGAACGCATTTTTTTCAGTGTGAACATTTGTCCTCAACGTGAGCTTCCGTAAGTGTCTTGACTTGAAATGCACCGGGCGTTACAGACTGTTGGACAGCTGTATGGCTCAATTTAAGTCCCACACCATTTAGTCTTGACTGTCACAAAACCAATTTTAGTGGAGCATGAATCAACAGTTCCCAGAAGTTCCATCCCATGCCTGAGGTGTTTCATTGGGCTCTACACACTTGTGTAGTTTATGACAAAAAGTGGAGGCGAAGAAAATCGGAGGAAAAAAAACTCTACTCAGGACATTTTGTTTTCACTTTCACCTGTTGATTAAGTTGTATGATTTATTTTGGTGAAAATCATTTATCTTAATATTTCCTTTGACTGCCTGATTTATTGAGTCAATTCATCATGTCTGCGAAGGTTCTCACTCTTTCACGTCATGGGATCTTGCTGTGCATTTGTAGGCAACTGGACTTGTAGTTTGCTTGAAGACATTTCGCCGCTAATCTGAGAAGCTTCATTCGAATTGAAGCTTCTTCAGAACTGAAAAAGCTTTTTGGATGTATTCATTATTTTTTTAAATTGTAGTATTTAGTATTATCTTTTTTTTTAAATTCCCAGTTAATATTTCACAACATTTATCAAATTCTAAATTACATTATTCACGTTGTATTCAAATAAGGATTCACTTTATAAGTTAAACACATCATGAAAATAAAGTACGATGCAACTGGTTTAAAAAGAAAAAAGAAAGGGAAAAAAGAAAAAAGCCCTGTTGGGTTCTTACAAATGGCAGAGCAGCATTGCAAAAAAGGTTACAGGCAAATACCCCTCCTGAAGTGGAGCCTGTGGCATATTGCTGGAATAGATGTAAAACATGCATTGGGATTATTTACATCCTGAAATGTCATGCATAAAGTCCTTTGGATTTCTGCTGACGCTGTCCATCAGTGGAGGGCGTTTTCTCCTGAGCCTCCACAGATGTAAGTCTTGTAGAATAACCAATAAAAACTCAAGCAAGGTCAGGAAAATGAAAGGCACTGAGGCACCAAGGCACCAAGCACAACTCACGTCTTCTCTCAGACATACAGTATCACAAGAGAAGATTCTGACAATAATTTATTAGCCAATCGTAGATAACGCTCATTAAAGCATTATGAGATGTTCATATCTGTCCTAGACAATGTCACCATTACCTTGCTGGGTGAATCTATTTCTGCTTTTCTATACATTCTCATTACTACACTGATTTGTTTCAATAAAGTTATTTCAAATTTACTTGTGGTCACATAGATAAGGGCTATAACACCATAACAACCTGTATTTTCCAACATGGCAGAAACCAAATGATTTTTTTTAGATTATCTCCAAACGTGTCCTAAACAAAATTCAGAATAAAGCCGGCAAAACTCTAGAACTCACTAGAAATGCTACATCGACTTGTATTCTCATGAACCAGTTCTTATGGTGGACCAAATTCAACCATACCTGTTACTTCCTCTTCACGACTGAGATCAATATGCCACAGGCTCCACTTCAGGAGTGGTCTTTGCCTGGAACCATTTTCTCAAAGCTGCTTTGCCATTTCTAAGCACCCAACAGGGCCTCCCCCCTCCTCCAAATTGGCTTCAGACCCCTCCTCATGTTTGATGGTTACAGCTCCTATATCTCTCACCTCTGGCATCACAGTTACCCTAATTGTCCACCTCTAGCTCATCTGTCAGCCCTTGGTAATTATCACGCTTTTTATTGACTCCCACTAGTTCCCCTCAGTTTGTCTGTCTAAATCTGGACGTCTACAAAACTGGTTCATTCCCAACCATCTTCTAGGGTGTTGTCTTCCATCTTGACCCAGGGATCCATGCCAGCCACGGTGTTGTGACTTTCAATGGCGTCAGTGTCAATCCTAGCTGGAGTGCTCTGTCTTCTGCTTCACACCTACATGAAATGTCTCTACATTTTAGACTAGACTAGACTATTTAACTGGGGTTGTGGAGGGATGACGTAGCACTGTTTTCCTTACATTAGTGACATTATCTTAAACTCTCGTGTGTGTCTGTGTCTTGGTCTTTGTTGGTTATGTGTTGTGTAATTGACTCTATAACAGTGATTTCAAAAATGACCCAAAAGTGCTCTTTGTACAGTTTTAACAGAATCCTGAAAAAAGGCAAAGGCCATTTTCAACTCGAGAAAACATGGCTTATTCCGTCCATATTTCTTTCTTGAAACCTTCAGTAACATATTTGCATGTATACCTGCTTGTCTGCAACAACACATTATTTTCTAAGAAATACCTTTATTCTTTTGAAGGAAACGCAACAGTGTTCCAAGCAGATTAGACACATGAATACATGTGCTATGAATATTCCAGGCCTCCAATTTGACTGCTTTTCTCCAGATTCTCCAATCTGGGCTCTTGTTTCATTTTGTCCCTTTCTCCCCTCCACTTCGCTCACACGCACTTCACATCCTGGCCATTCGCGTCCCTTGTGATGCTACAGGCAGAAAATCAGGTTGTGAACATGCAGCTGCGAGCAGAGGTAATCTGTGTGCTTTCAGACCTGATACTTTGCCCATTCTGCTCAGACAAGAGCCTCGAAAACCAAAAAAAACCAAACCAAACAAAACAAAAAAAAAACACGCATTCAAACAACAAACATCAATGTAGCTGTTGCATGGCCAAAGCGATCCTTTGGGTATGTGCTTGGGAGTGATCATGCAGGCGGACAATGTCAAGCTTCACTGAGCAGCGTTTACTTGCCATCAGCCGGAATATGCTCACATAAAAAAAAGCCTTCTAGACCTGCTCTCTACAAACAGAAATCCCATGTGAAATACTCAAAAATACTAGTTAAAGTTGTTAGGTCTTCCTAGACACTATTTCTGAGAACCATTCTGTGATCTGAATTTTCTTTACTGACCTAACCAACCCAAAACATTGACAAATTTAATCTGTGATTGTGCCACGCCTGAATTACATCTTTTTGTAAACATACCCTGACACTTTTACTTCATGAATCAACATACACCTCGTGTCAAATATTGCAAGATTTTGTCTCCTATGTCATCTAAACTTCTACATCTATGTACTAGATATAATACATGTCATGAGACATGAGACACCATTTAAACTGCTCTACACTCCAATGTACAACAGGTGTCTATTTTAAACAACTAAATATAAAACAATGATCACAAATTCTTCTCATTTACCAACTGTTCTTTCAAATCACAGTTTCAGTTTAAAAACACGAATCCCTCAGCCCCAGTTTGCGGAAGTGAGGCTTAATTACTCTGTTTTTTAGAGAGGCCCGGTATACATGACCAATACTTAACCTGTATTTAAGGCCTGTTTAAGTGCGTAATAGAAAAAGACGTAGCAGGCTAACAGGGCTAACACCACACGTCCATTAATCAGAAGTGAAGCTTATAGAATAACCAATATATATATATATATATATATATATATATATATATATTCAGAATAGTTAAAACAATATGTGTTTATTGTACTTTCTCAGGCATTAGCACAGATGAGGGACAGTGGATTAGTGAGTTGTTGCCTATTTATGATCAGATTTGTGTGTCCTGATGTTAGCCAATCATCTGTGTACGCAGAGGTAGGGAAATGTGTGGGTTGCTGTACAGGCAGACAAAAAAGGAAAAGGTATTTGTATGCACCGTGCCAGCTTGAGAGGCATGAGTGGGCAAAACAAGTTTTCTCCTTGAGTCTTGTTGTGACACATAGAGAGACAAAGGAAAACGAGAAGAAGAAGAAGAAAAAAAAAAGAAGAAAAAAAAAAGAAAAAACATGTCAGTGTGTGACTTTACATACTCCTGGGCCATTTCTTCCACCCTGTCCCCATGTTTGAGCAGACTGGATAATTAGTAACGGACTAATCTCCTAATCTAATTTCATTCATAAAACACACAATACTTCACTTGAAACAACCCCCACATTATATATGTTCATGTACATGCTAATAAGGTTTGACGAACGATATGAAGCCAGTGACAAAGTATAGAGTGTCTAAATGATAAGTACGGGTGTGATGGCTGATGAACAGCACATACACACACACACACACACACACCCCGACAGCTTACTGCTAACTGCGCTACAGTGGGCACACCCATTTGACACACATCGAATGAACTAATTTTGGTAAATGTCCATGTCCATGTCCTTTGATCACTTTCTTTGAACAGTAAAATTAAAAGATTTCTCGTCACAGATTTTCATAACAAGCAGCTGATCGTGTTTCCCTTTACTAGCAGGTGGTGGCGCTTTATCTTTCTCAGATATCCCAAAATAGATCCAGCACCAAATTTTATTTGCTTTATTTTTACATTCAAGTCTGTTCAGCTCAGCCATGAAGCCGTTCCATGATTGGTTCTCTGTGTGCAGTGCATTCCTCTCCCACAAAGCCATCACCTCAGTCATTTGACTCAAAGTGTCAATCACATCACAGGCCAACGGGGCAGATGCAGTAATGTCACAGGCCTCAGCAGACAATCCAGTTCACTTATTCCCAAAAGATAATTGCTCCTGCAGTGTACGGTAGATGTACTGGAACAAACCTGCTCGAAGTAAAGACACAAAACACGTCCTCACTCTCCCACAGGTACATAAAATGATGCATGAAACAAAGTGTGTTAAAACGGAACCAGCTTGTACGAAATTGTACAAGAATGAAAGCGCAACGTTACAATATCATACCATCCCTCCACTGCAGGAAAGTTACAGATGAGCTAAATTGTCACTTTTTTTATAAAGTGAATCACAGTATCTCTCCTATCTCCTCCTCCTCCATCCACATCTCTGTCCCCTCCGCCCGTCTTGTCACCATGGAGAGCAGGCCTCTCAGCCGCTCTGCCCCCCGGCTCTGGAACTCCACAATGCGAGCTCCCTGTTCCTCTTCATATCCAAACTCAAACCCCACCTGTTCAGAATTGCCTACTCGGTTTAACTTCTACGCCGGCGAATTAACAAGGCAGTGGGCAACAATAACAGACATGGACAAGACTCAGGAGGATGAGGCAACTGCGTCTTCAGTCGGGCCACTCCGTTGCGAGTGCAGCTACCAGGAGCTCGTTCCGCCAATCCACGCTAGCTGAATTTGGGAAACGAATGAGCAAATCCACAACAGAAAAATTTACAAATACAATAGCAAAGTGAGTTGCTGCTGATTAGGGTGTACAGGAGGGTTTCCAGGTAGCAGCGTCAGACCCAAGTTTTGTTTTACATTTTTGAATAATGCACCTGGAAGCACAGTTCACCAATAAAAAATTGGATTTCTAATCTTATCTTCTTACTGTATTCAATTGATTAGTCATGCACTACATTTTTTTAATATCCTAGAATTATTATTATTATTATTGTTAAGGTATGGGGTTAAGGTGCAGGTTAGTTTTATAAGACACTGTGGAGGTGGATGTGGTTGTTGCTCAACCCACAGAGAAAGATGAGCGGCGTGTGTGTGTGTGTGTGTGTGTGTGTGTGTGTGTGTGCGGGGTGATGGAGAGAACAGGGAGGAGAGTGTGCGTGGGGGGGCACCTACAGGCTGAACCCCACCGACCCACCAGCTTCAGGGATCCTGTTGAGGTCTGCAAAGTGAGTG
>CAAKHB010007577.1:179056-218006 GCA_901007665.1 Aeoliscus strigatus | reverse complement strand
ATACAGGTGTGTCTGCTCCAGGACACAGAGCTGCTGTCTGAGGAGACAGACAGGGATACTGAGTGTGTTTTGTTTGGTACATAGAAAACTTCTGTGGGCAATTAAGCCCACTTTTTGAGTCAGCAAAAACCTGTACAAGTGTGCTTTTACACTCAATGAAATGCCATTCTGACAGACAAACATTTTTATGATGTGTTTGGCATGTGTGGAATCACGACATGAATTATGTGGGAAATCAATGATATCAAATCCACAAGTTGCCAGGAGATGGCTAAATACGAGGAAATACCAAATGATGTCTGGGTTCCAATTATCCACCGGGTCCCAATTAACTTTTGAAATCAACCGCCTCTTTCAAATGAACACCTGGTCTACTTTATTTAAAAAGTCTGTGATGCTGCATGCAGGGATGAGTCATTGATAAGTGTGAGTGTCTGAGGGTGTCCTAACCACGACCTGCAGGAAACCACAGAGAACTTTGAGCTTTTCACTGTGGATGATGGAAACAACACAGACCTGAGAGAGATGTCAGAGCGATAGATGACACAGGTTTGATATGCTCTGTCAACAGATGCATGATTTACCAATTAAAATTACAGGAACCCTGACACATAAACATGACCTTTTTGCAGGACAAGGACGAGCTGGAGAAATTGTTTTTGTGGGTGCGCTGCAACATATAACAACCTCCACGGTGCGTCAAGAGTCGACTCGTAAATGTGTACATGCATATGCACACTCATAGCTCGATTGTCTGGTCAACAATCACCTTTGTGACAGTTCTGTTTACTCGGCCGAGAACAGTCATTCCGTGTTTTCTTTCCTTACTTCAATTAACAGTGACAGAAAGTCAGCGGATCTTTATTACTGCACCAAGATCAACAAAATCAGCATCATTTCCCGGTGCCTTTTCTTGGTCTAGAAAGAGGGCTCTAGGAGAGCTGCGTACACTGAAGCAAATTGAAGCCAATTGAAGCAGGCCTGAAGTGTGTTCCAAGTTGATGGGAAAGTAGATAAACACACATTTTTCTCATCGGATGTTTTCAAAAATGAATAAAAGACAACAAGGGCCATGGAAGGTGCATCCTGTGCTGTAATGAAATAAATTATAGTTTAATATGATACAGTAATTAACACAATGAATAGCAAATTAATTGAGAGCATGTCAACAAAGGGAGACACTATGGAAACTATGTGCTTGGTAACAATGTCACACCTGAAGTTGAAGCACTGACAGATTCTCAGATATACTTTATGCTGGGTATTTATACTTTAAAGTCCTTTCTGCAGTGAGTGCATGTTTGTTGCATTGAGTCAACAAATGAATTGTGTCTTGTGTTTCTTGAGTTAACTAATAAACAAAAAGCAAGAGTGACGGTTACGTCTGGATTTTAGTGCACGAGTAGAATTGGTGCGATGACACTTTATCGTCCAGCAGCTGACACAAGAGAGCTGTGCAGTGTTGCTGCTTGGAATGAATCTGTCATAATGTTTCCGGGCGTTGCTGCCAATGTGCTGTACTCAGGTGAGAGCAGGGTCTCACAGTCCCTTCACAACTTGAGACTTCAGACAACCTCCCGGTTTGAGCTTCTCTGTAATTCCCTGAAAGTGCATAAAGTGGAGAACTCACACTAAAAGTCATTAACTTAATGGTTAACAGCCTCTTTTATTCACCCGTGTGCTTGTGTCTGCTCAGTCTTCTGTTGACATCCATGACAGTAAAACTTGCTCCTGTTTTAAATATATGTACTTTCGTTGAACTGATGTTTCTACACCCTTACAAATGTCAGTGTCCATCCATCCACAAATGAACCTCCAGAAGCAAACAACAACATATACACGTGTGTGTCATTAACAAGAAGAGTGTTCGTTCAGTGTTACAGTGCCACATGTCTACAATCAGTCTGAAACGTCATCGTCCACTATGTGCATCAATCATCATTACTGTTTCTTTAAAACCATTCTTAACTAACTTATACAACGAATACAAATGAAATAATTATGGCCTTCACATGGTCTTCAATGATGTCTCAGAAAGCTGCTGCTACATAATTGTGGAGATGGAGACACTTCCAGTGTCAATCTGAAGTTTCATCTGAGTATGATTAACAAATAACATTGTATTGGACAAAGTCATCATTTACAAATGCTCAATTTTTTAACACAATAATTATTTCCTATATATATTGTGTCTAATTGTTAAATAATAATTGTAAAATATTTCATATTTGACACAGTTCCAGTAGGTTGTATGAACTATGCACAGGGGACATTGACAACCAGAGGTTTGAATGAAGGAGCCAGAGATCAGTTTGATCCATGGGAAATGATTCTTAACTGAATTTGCATGAACACAACTTGAATTCAACTGCATGTAAATTAGGTCCATCCAGAACCACACACCAGGCTCTTAAAAAAACCCTTAGAAAGTTCCACTACATTATGTTTCTGCTTATTTTTGTGAGTCTCCACTTCCTTTGTTCGGTTATTTCTAATAGATGTTCATCAGTCAGGTTCATTCCCAACATGTAACGTTTAAATTCCTATTTATACACTTTACATGTATTATGTATACACATTAATACCGTTATCTCTACTCATCCCTTCTGATTTTCAAATGAAATTGTCATTCTTAAATGCCTCAAAAATCCAACAATACATTCCCTTAAACAGTGTTCAATTATTTAGCCGTTAAATCAGATAAAACAAATAAAAACAGAATATTTGTATTTCAAAATTGCCTTCACACCAGATCCATTTTTCAGTACAAAAACTCTCCTATGTTCTTTTGTCACAGACTCAGCATGAACAGTGGTGAGCTTTTTCCTGACATTGGAAATACTCTGCAAGGAATGTTTTTACTTGACTGCTTTTTGGCAGGTCCCGTCTGTGTTTTGAGCCATCCTTGAAAAGACACTATGGGGACAGCTGAGATGTCTGGACATCTGGAGCTACCTGCCACATCTGCCAATGTCGAAACCCATTTACTTCAACTCTGTCATTACCATGTAAATTACCATGTATCCGTTGGATGATGCTTTGATCAGCGTAGCTCCTCATGTCAGGGCTCTGGAAACCATCAGAGTCCATTAGACAACATCATAGTCGGACTGGTGACACCGTTTCTAGACTGGATTATATTTACAAGTATCAATTATTAATAGGTTGGAGAATCTGCAGACAGAAATGGGACTTCTTTGCAAGTAAGCAGATACTGTGGATTGTCATGAGGGTTGCAAAGGGTTGGAAATGTCTGGTACATTTCCAGGAACTCCCTAAGAATTTTGAAAATAAACCAGATCAGAAACTTGCCATGGGAATAACTTCAAATATAATTCAAATGAATCATGTCCACAAACTATAAACATTTTGTTTTGTCATATGCAGACACCCATACAAAACAATAACATGTCATTTGAACTTCATACTTTTGAAGTTCAGTTACAGATTAGAGAATGTTGAGTGAAAGAATACTCATTCCCCCAACCCCACCAATCTGGAAGCCATCTGGACCCTGGGACCTCAAGCCCATACTCAGTACATGTTCCTGTACACTATGCTTGCTCCCCTATGCTATTCCATGTATGCCTTGCCTGCCAGCATATTGCACCCTGCTGTGATATGTCTCAGGGGCTTCTCTACACAGCCTACACTTGGGGTCTTGGCTGGTAGACTCTGGCCCCTAGTGTTCAGGGTCTGTTCCTGTGCAGCCATGAGTAGCACCTGTCCTTCAGTCCAGCCACTGGTATGTTTTCTCTATCAGCACATAACCACTCTTTGAGGGGGTTTAGGTTATGGAGTGCAGCTTTTCATTCAGTCTTGTTTGGATGTGGTTCTGGGAGTTTGGTGTGTTCTAAGGCAGTCAGCCATTGGTGCAGCATTAGTGTTCAGATATCCTTCACTTTCACTTTTCCTTGTGAAGACACCAGGATTGCAGGATTCTAGTTGCTTCTTTGGTGTAGCAGGGAGCTGGGCCTGTTAAAAGGGAGCACATTAAAAATCCTGACCATACTTGATGTAGAAAAAAAATCAGCCCTCTTCAGATTTTGCTCGTAGCCATTGTGTCTAATGGAGCACCGGCTCCATGAGTGTCTGCATGGAGGTTATGCACAGTTGAAAAAGAAGGGTCCAGTACAACCGGTTGAGCCGGGGTGATTCTCCATGTGACGATCATTGTGTGAGTAGTGATTCAAATCTTTGACTCATCACTTGCTCATGCGGTGACATGTGGGGGTGGGCGATCACAGGAGGCTGATGAGAGGAGCAGCATGTGCGTTCGGCGCTCGTAATGTCGGCTCGTAATCTGACAATCCGAGGAGTTTGCAAATCTAATAACCTGAGCAGAGAACTGTTTTTTTATGCTCCAAATGTCAGGCTGTCATTTAAAAAAAACAAATCGACTTCAACAATCAGCAGTGTGATTCATAACTCCTTTTGATTCCAGAAAATTCAGACCGTATTGCACACAACACAAACATGTCTTATCTCTATTATCGATCATCATTTTCCTGAGCATTTTCTGTTTCCAGCAGGTGTTGAAATCATTTCCCACAACAACTTATGTACTGCAAACAGGGGATGTTTGAAAACATTATACTATTACCAAATCCCATGGAAAGTGTCTAAACAGCAAAATATTGGCATTTTAAATTGTCTACAATTATCGTATTCCTCTGCTGAATATGATTAAAAGAAATCCCCACAAACACAGAGGTACAGTATATCTGTATTATCACACATATGCACACATACATAGTAGCTCCACTCTCCTGTCTGGCTTTGGGACTTTATTTAGTCTGTCAGTGTTTAATTACCTCCATCTCCCAATGCTTAACTGCATCTCCTCATTAACATCACAATTACGTCCAGGCAGCTAATATTTTGACTTGGTAAGAACTCACCCCTTGGGACAGGACTTAAGTAGTTCAAGAATGCTTTTCAATTGTTCACTTCATTTTTTTTGTTTAGTAACACACTTGAGTACATTATATTCTGTTACAGTCTGTTACAGTTTTGGTTAAAATTACACAAGATACACAAGATTACACAAGTTAAGTAACTGCTTATTGGTTAGTTGTCGCAATATAATTACTTGTCTGCATAAGCTCACTATAAGGTTCAGTCTGTTACTATTCTATATACTATTTTAACATGGAAATCGCGCGGGTTTGACAGACCACTGGAGAGTGATAGAGATGACAGTTGATCTGTGTTTGTACTGCCTTGTCTATGATGGAGATGTTCCTTCACACCTGTACTTATCAACATTTAGACATTTTTACGATAAAGTTATCACTTATGCTCATATGGCGATCATGATAACAAGATGATTTATGATGCTCTCCTCGTACGTTAGTCTGATACCACTCATCTGCTGTTCCAGGAACAAAGTGAGCTCATGCTAAAGACTTCCTGTTCTTATATGCTGATTGAAATCACTAATAATGCCACAGTAGTATAGATGATATATAGATAGTACAGGAGTTGTGTTCAGATGAGCAATGATAACTTGTTTTTTGTCTCTTATTATTTCAACCTGAACACTCTCTTTTGAGTCTACCTCCACTAATTAAGCCAGTCTTCCAGGATGAAAATGAAACATGTATGCCGTTCCAGGAGAGCGGCCATTTCAACTTCCTTTTCTCCATTTGGTTACCTTCCAGCGGACCACCATGCTGAGTGGGCTCATCCAAATCAAACTGGTACCTTTCTATTTCTGGAAAACTGCCATTGTATTGCTAGCCAGCCTTGCCAGATGCCTGTAGTGTAGTGTAGTGGGCAGCGTCAGGTAGGATTCTTCAGGACAGATGGCCTTTTACATGGGGCTTCACCATTCCGCCCTCCTCCCGAGGCCTTCTGTAGATCACAGACCATCAACATGGAGATTTCTACAAAGGAGGGAATAGACAGTTGTGGTCTGACTAACAGCAGTGTGTATTAAAAGATGCATAGGAGACACTGAATATTCTAGTCCACATCACAACAACGTATCAAATGTTGTTATCTATTATCGGTCAATTAAAAAAAAACAACAACAAAAAAACCCAAAACTGCAGTACAATATCTGCATTTTTCTTTACAAACTCAAACATGTATAAAATTAGAAGGGCTTGAAGATTTTTTAATTTTTCCTGTGAATCAGTGAACTGATATACAGTACATAGTTGTCTAATCCAGTTTTTCAGCACTTGTAGGTTATCCTTATGTTATGGGTCATGGCAGGTTATGACAGTACTTATTGTGACATGAACTCATGTAAGCTTGCCCCAATGTGCTATACAATGACATGAGCTCTCGTACTAATCAGATTATATAGTGAGATCATCGTCTGTGCCAGTGGGCCCTTTGGATGGATTTGGTATTTTACACTCAGTCTCAATTGTATCAAAAAGGTTCATATCCAATGTCGTGCGATACCCCAAATGTCTAATATGTATGTGATTGCAATATACAGCTTGGAGTGATTTAGCTGCCGCTCATGTTCTGGTCAACTTCAGGTTTTAGTTTTCATTAACGTGAACTTTTACACCAGAACAGCAACAACAACAACACAACAATATACCAATGGAATTAAGGTCAACCCACCCTTAGCAACGCTCACATGAGAAAAAAGCAGGAACAATATATGTGCGGGGGTACCTTATCTCCCTTCACTGCTCCTTTTTCCATCTCACTCTCTGCTGTCAGATGTTGACTGAATCAGGTTAGAGACGGGAAGCGCAGAGACAGAAGCATCGCCGATGGAAACGACGATGCCTTGTTTGGATATTGAGATACACAAACTCGCTTCGTTCGAGAGCAAACGTGACAAAGTAATAAAAATAGTTGGTGCAGTGAGTAATTGGAAGGGAAAATATGGATTTTAAGATCAAACACATCATCTGACAGACTTGCCTATTGTCTGCAAGATATGACGTTTGACAGCATCCTCACCTGGCACGTGTATGAGCCTCTATCACTTTCTAAAATAACCATTGAGTGAATGCCTGTCTTATAGACATGAACAACACAGCTGCAGTCTGTTTTGTGTTGTTGACTGCGGTTTGTATTAAATAATGTAACACACCCAAGCAGCATCTATTTAAATCATATACGTGGCACACGGGGACGCAGCAGTCTGCTACCCTATCTGTGTGATTGGATGCTGAACATGCATCTTCCAAAGAGGATGTAATGTAACAACTAGCATGCCCTTGTTTTAAATTTCATTTTGCCTAGTTAATCACAGACTACAGTAATGACACATGATTATCTTCATCTGCACTTATACATACATTGTACAGTATATAGTGAACAAACAATAGCAGATATATAACCTTGCATCACATGTTTAAAACTGGTGTCTGTGTTGATGAGATGATCCTTGCTCTGTGTGGCAAATAAGTCACGTAGTGAATGATACCAACCAGAGTAATAACACGGGGACGATGGTCCCAGCTTCGTCATCACACCTTTAATCATTATATCAGATCAAGTGGCCGTTAAAACCATTTGGAAAAGAATCCAGTTTTCAAGATGAAGGTGATTCACTGAAAAAGAAAAGTTCCTTAATGGACACAACTGTTTTACCATATTCCTCTTCAATGATAAAGATCAGTCCAAATACCTCGGTGGCAGTCTAGATGTTGTACATGTGAGCGCTGAACGGTCTTCATGTGTTTGATGTCATCTGTTTTTATCTTGGGAGGCCTCTTTTTTTCTGTTTGTGTGCTTCATATCCATTTCTTCCACCTGGGAATCTGTAATACTGCTGTTTTAGCACTTTTCTATGTGGGGAATCTGCAGCTTGGCAGCTTTTAATGTGCGTGTCTCTTTCAGTGCCACCGAGGTACACTGAGGGGAGCGGGATGCCTTTGTTTCTGCAGGTTGCTGTTTCTCTCTCACTGTCCTTTAACTTGACTGCTGGGATTCCTTCAAGTCGACATTTTGATGGGACAGCAGGGTGGAAAGTATTGTGCCTAATGAGATTTCTTTTTGCTTTTCCGTTTGCCGGGGGGGCTTCAAGACACTTGCTTAGTTCAACTAGAGGTCTTATTTCTGTATTTCTTTATCGGAGGACTTCATATTTTTTTTTTATCTCAAGCAAATGCCACCCTTTGTGATCCCTCAGCTAAACACTGATGAGTCAATCTGAGAAAAAGAAAAAAAAAAAACGTACTCATGCTTTAGATGTACAGTAATAATCTGTCTTGTCATTCATCTAAAAAAGAAGAATTCTAGCAGCCTGTTTGATTGTGGGCCTTTCATTGACTAACACATGCATTTTATGGTGGTGAGAGTATCATTTGTTCTCTAACAACGCTAAAAGAACAACTCTCCCAAACCCATGAAGGTGTTAATGGTATTCATGTGGGATACGAAGTGAAGCAGTGTTTCCTCACCATCCATCACAGAATAGCTAATTTCCGTGATGAATGTTAGCTTTGGACTGTCTGTCTTTTTTCATATTTAGCTCATCCAGGCAGCTTCAGAAAAAAAAAAACAATGTTACAAGAAGAAGCAAGGGAGGATTTTAATCACATGAAGACGTGTGTTTAAATAATTCTCTGACGTTTTCATGATGACACTAAATTAAATGTTTGTTGAAACTGTGGGATGCTTCTCTCTGATCGCGCCTCTAGAGGACCATAACTCTCTCTGTCATTCTTTTTTCTGACTGTAGCCCGTCAGCCCCAGGAAGATGCGTCAGGTTGCACATATCCATCAGTCATTATGTGTGGTCTGTACAACGAGTCTGACATCAATCAGGTCAGAGTCTGACCTGTGATGTGCACCATATTACAAAGTGACACTCATATTTTAGTCCTTGCTGCATATGGGGGCTGTTTAGTTCAGTTATGCCTGCACTGAAAGGTTTCTTAATCACTGTCATTAGAAGATACAGTCTTTGGACACCTTAATGACCCTTTCATGTGTAGTAGTAAACTATTCAAAGGCTGCTCTGGGAGTAAATACCTGAGTATTGTATATAACTGTAACAGAGTAACAGTAACAGTAATATAATATTATAAAATGTAATGTTATAATAATGTAATAATGTATACGTAAAATGTAATTATTGCATTGCAAAAAGTCATATGACTGCGGTGTGTATGCAAACATGCAGACATATGCAAGAAAAAAAGCTTTTCAGTGCAGCCATGACCATGGCACATGCAAGAATTACATCAGTGTGTAAAGAAGCAAGTGGTCTATTAGACTGTGTTCCTGAGAGGCACTGAATGAAATATATATTACCTGAATTATTACGTCATCACAGGTCTTGATAAAGTGAAGAGCACTCACTGCCTTTGGGTTCCAGGTATAGACAGTTTAGCCTCATTGTATTGCGTAGTATATATGATAATAGATTTTTTATTTTATTTTTTTTACTTCCGCCACGATCCAAACCTCAGTGCCTCTGATAATACAGTCCATGTTTTGACGTCTCTCCAGTAGATTCACCACAAAACAGTGTCTCTTTTCTGGTGTCTACAAATACAACTGTGTATTAGATGTATTTAATTATGTATTTTGATCGTTTCTGCTGCTGTGGAACACATCTGTTTTTTAACATTCATCCATTAGAAGGAAACGCCTTTCAGCGTCTGTGTTCAGCACATCTCCACATGACACACCAGAGACATGTCTGTATGTGGAGGTAAAAGGAGGTGTGTCAGTATCTAGACACATCGATCAGTTCATAATTGTTCTGATTTACAGATTCATGCCAACATGTGAGAACAAAACTGGCCAATATGCACAAGTCACCAATCAGGCAGTGATTGTTCATGCAAAAGTATGTGTTGTGTGGTTGGTGAACTCACCTCGCTCCCCCCTGATGATTGGTTGTAGTAAAGGTTACACAGCCTCCAGGGATAGAACAAGGTTTGTGGCTAAAAACCTTATTATGCCAAACACCATCTGAAGGCATTATGGGTTGTAAACACTGTGTACAGCACATAACCAGTGAGGAAAACAACATGAACATTGTAAACAGAGATACAGGCAGATTAGTCTTGTGCTGTCGTAGACGAGCAGGCTCAAGGCTCAAAGACTGACTCTACCAACGTCACAGCGGCTGTGCGGCTCTCCTCGGTGTGCTATGTATAATTGTTTACACAAACACTGTGACTCCCCAAGACCTGGAAAAGGATCTGGATGTGTAGAACCGGGTCCCCTATGATGCCGCATTTAAAATGGAGACTTGGAAAAAATACGAAACAGCCGCACCGGTGTGAGACGCCTTCATTGACGACAGCTGACAGATGTTGAATTCTAGCGTTGTGCATATTCCCAACGAGTGTGCATTGTGGACTCAAGTAAAATGAAGACTTAGATAACAGCAGCTCTATCTGCCCTCTTTAAATCTGTCACTGGTTGCCCAAGAGATGTACCGCTATAAGCTTCAGATACATTTGCCGTCTGTACAACTCAGGACAAGTGGGAACAGAGAGCAACTCAACCTGGAGCCTCTCCTCCCACAACACTTTGTGTGTGTGTGTGTGTGTGTGTGTGACAGAGAGACAGACTCTGAGAACAGTTTGTTTATGGGGTGGAACAGACTGTCATGAAATCTGTTTTTTTTTGTTTATTTCTTAAAGAGAACAAGCATACGGCTGTACTGTGGCTCCTCACGTTCTCAGACTGTTCAGCAGCTGTGTATTTCCTTCATGTCAGAAGATGGCCTCATTTGTCCCTCATGTTACTTCATGGAGAAATACATCTTTAGGACAAATATGTGAACTCGTTATCTGACTGTATAGCATCAATAGCTTAGGCCACGTCCACCTTGAGATCGTCCCAGTATGAACAAATCAAAGACGCCACGGTTTTGTTTCCGTGTTTACAACATATACAGATTTCCTGACGCATAGCCCCGCCTCCCCCTTACCTCTCTTACCTTGTTCCATTTGCATTCTCCACCATCTCCTTCTTTGTGTGTTTGTTTTACCGGTTGTATGTCTGCTTGATGTCTTGTCTCTTTGTGGTGTGTTTCAGTGGCACCACTGACAGACGTGGCAGACATACTACAGCTTTGTCTTGAGACGATTCCACGTTCATGGAAAGCTATTATGAAACGGTTTGGGCTCCGTCTCTGCGCGGACCCGTTTCCACCCACCATCATCCTTCCTTTCTCTCTCTCTCTCTCTCTCTCTCTCTCTCTCTAAGATAATTAATGTCAAAACAAGATCCAGAACAACTTGTCCATACATTTTCCAGCAGGGTAGACTAGTGTACTGTCATTAAAGGTTAAAGCACATTCAGGAGGCTGCTGCCAGACTCACTTACAACAGAAGTACGGCAGATCACTCCATTTCCCAAATCACTGCACTTTTCTTCCTTTGTTGCAAAGGATTTTCTATTAAAATCTGATTACTGGCCTACAAGGCACCGCTCTGGCTTCAGATACAGTCAGACTTCTTTGCTTGCTTCTCGTATACCCAAGGTCTGAATGCGATTTAAAAAAGAAAATCCCTGTGATATTAAATGTATTACACTTTTATTAAATATTAGATATTTAATCTTTTTATTTGAAACACATCCAATATAAATATATGTCGACCTACTTACCTACATAGATCAATAAGAGCTGCTCATGTGAGTGTTGGGTTTGTATTAGAATAGTCAGTATTCTGAGCATCATGACATAACTCACTGTGGTTTGTCTTTGTGGCCTCAGCTCTCCTTCACTCTGCCACAATTTTTCACATATGACAACAGTTTGTGTGCAGCTTTGTAGCTCTTGTCAGTTCAGGCGACAACAACTCCAGATGATCACGGCCATTCTAATTAATATGCGTTTGCGTTCCAGAAGTGTTCCAGACGCGAGCATCGTGGCTGCTCCACTGAAGATTCTCGTCAGGCCGATCGTGGCGCTCAGCTGCTGAACAGACCTGATGTTAAACACAGCATGACAACATTCCAGACGATTTTCAAATACAGACTGAGCGGTTTTCAAAATAAAACGCCACAAGCAGACTCCAGTTCATGCAGCCCACCAATACATTAAGTATTGGTGATCACCAACGAGCATCAAACGGGAAGACTGTCTCCTTTTGTCTTTATACACACAGATTCTCATTGTCTCGTGGTACCCGTTGGACAGGCACCCCCACGCTTCTAAAATGCTCCCAGTTGTACTTGTGATCGCCCATGTGCACCAGAGCCATGACACAGCCGCCTCCGGTGTGATCCAGGCCTAAGAACACCCCAAGGTTCAGGCTGTGACAAGATGCCCCCGAGAAAGAACAAAACATCACAACAGGGTTCAAGAGGCAAAGCACACATGGACCACGGAAACCTTTGCACACACAGGCTGTCAGTGTGGACAGTCTCTGAAATCACCAATGGTGATGGAGAGGCAGGCTGCAGGTTTGTAGACAACTCAGCACATAACAGTACATAACAGCCCAAATCTGACACCTTATTTGGGGACACCGACTGATGTGGTGTGATCTGGGGATCTGACTGGGAAAGGATTCTTTTTTTTTTTTTTTTTTTTTTTGAACAGGTCATCGCAAACACGGATGAAATTTCATTCATCAGAATTTTGCTGATTTAAATCAAAAATTCTATTCATGAAGCCTCTACGGTCTATTTGTGCTATTTCCCCTGTTCACTGCTCACCTTTGCCGAATTGAATGATTTGGGAGTTCCTTCCTTTTCACTCAGGTTGTTGCTCATTGAATACATTGATACAATAGATAGATACAACTAGCTGTTCGTACATAGAAGTTGTCCTCATTTCTCCATGTAAAAGCTTTTGAAATGTTTTCTGGAATTTTCTCAACTGCCTGAAGCGTTACTGACTGTCATGTCTTTGTTTTACCTGTTCTTTGCTGACTGTCCGCCATGCACCAGATCCTCCTTCGTTCTACCTAAGACTTCTCAATTCAGAGTCTTATGGTGAACTGATGATCTGAATTATTTTTTTTTCGAAAACTGCATTTCCTAATTTAACTATTGCTTAGTCGTGTCTAAACATCTGCTCATTTCCTGTCCGTGTGTACCTGAAGGCACAGCAGTGATCATAATAAAGTTGTAACTCTCAACGTTACTCTGCACAAAGGCAACTGTGGAGGATGATCTCTCGTTTAATTGTAAACTCCTGGTGACTTACGGTGAATTGTACCAATGCCACAGCTGTTGTTTTTGGAGTAATTACAGTACATTATAAATAGCTATAGAACATGGGGTGTGTGTGTGATTCAAAATCTCCTCTGCCTGTGTTGTTATTGCTTTTGGAAGCAGGATAACTGCAGATGAATTACCCTTAATCCCCAGGCCTTTCATTTGTCAACACTGATGACCGCCGTAGCCTCCCTCCCGCTCTGCTCTTGTACCTGTGATCATGGACTGATTTGCGACTGGGAGGCATAGCAGCTGTGAGTGTGTGGGAGAAAGTTAGCGATTAACTGATTAAAGTTTGTATAATCCACTGTTTATCAGACTAATTACAGCAAGGGGCCATCTGCTTGGGAGAGCAGGGTTTCTTTTCCCAGTTGCGTATAATTTATAACACAAAGTTTGTCACTCCAGTCACTCATCAGCTACAGAGAAGTGTCGTGTCAATGAATAGTACGTTGTTTACTCTGCGGTGTTCTTTGGACTCAATTAAATATGCAGAAATAAAGCAACATGAAAACAGAAAATAGCCATCGCACACACAGAGGTTGTGTCATAAACTCAGTATTCAGTAAAGTTTGTGTGTATAGACAGTTTTAATGACGCTGAGGTTCAACAGTGAGTTTCCGACAGTTCCCAGTGACTTGAGAGCTAACCTCAACTCGGCCAACTTCTGTGAATCTGTATTTTGCATCGAGGCAGGTGTCCAGCCAGTGGAACAATACGGCTGAAATGGTCTTACAGGACTGATTAGATACAACTGCATAGCAGATGTTTGAGGACACAGCGGATGGTGACATCAGCCAAGTGCCCTGATCAGGTTCCAGAATCCACCATCTGCACCCACTACAACCAGAAATGTTGGCCAGCCGGGAGATTCATGCTAAACGTAAACTGCCTCCAACTCAGGTGACCCTGAGTCCCACAAATGACCTTCTAAACTCAATCCAAGATTTCCAAGACAGGTATAGTAGGAAAGTGGGAGCAAACTAACTCAGCTCCATCCTGAGGCAGGAGTTGATGACGCTGCATCACTAACTACAAGGTGCAACATACGGATGAGGCTCAGCCAACTGCATCTGTTACCGGATGAGCTCAACACCTCCAGTGTTTTTATCTCACTGATCAAGTTACAGGGGTGAAAAACAACATATTTACCTCTGTGCTCCTCAATGACTGTCAGTGTTCATTTCGGTGATGAGGACTTTGATAAAAAAAAAATATCAGTCAATGAACCTTTTTTTCATGGACAAAAAGGTCACATCGACTGTGAATGAATAGACCACTTTAGTCAAAGAACTAAAACTGGACACAAATGTCAGGGCGGGACGAATGCAGAAGAGATCCAATGGGACGTGCTCTTTCGTGGCACAAGTAGGGAAGACATCCAATCAGAGTGAATCGTTTGAGGGGAGGTTGATCTATGCGTAAGCAGCAGAGCCATTCTAAATTTTACAAGGTTTGCCAGACATTTTCCTGACGGCTACGTTGTCGACATTATATTTAGTTGCACAATCTTAGTTACACAGCTTTGGTTGATTTTGCTCGTGAGCAGCACACGTCACATGTTGCAGTGACCCGGTCCGAGTGTCACAACCTCTCTTCCTTCCGTTATTTTATGTGCTGCAGTGGTTCACGTCTCTTAGGCGACATTGTTAACGACAGTTATCTGCCGCGTCGCTGGCTCAAATACTTCCGCATACCAGACGTAAATCATGTCCCCACAAGTCTCGCGATGACCACGATTATTAAAATCCTTATGATTAATCCTTCGTGTCTTTCATCAACGCAATGAATCATGAATAGGATTAATGGTGGCGTCCCTACTGAATAGTTACACTGTGGTCAGGAAAGCCCCCCATGGCTGTTCTTCCTGCAGAGACAGAGGAGGTTTGGTTAGTAAACCCCTAGGAGCCTGTGTCAGTGCATGAACCACACATATCTGATTAATATCTTATAACTATACACTTTTGTGTGCAAGATGTCAAGATTTACAGAGCGTCAGGTTGCTCAGTAAACCAATTCTACCCCTACAGCCCTTATTGTTATATTAACCATTGACGATATCTATTGATTTGCCTGTTTTTCATATGTTACAGTCCGTGTATCAAAACCAGACAGGCCGCTCTAAACCTCATAAGAAACATGCACTTGCAACGCTGCACTTTTTAGGCACCGTCATTTATTTAGAGCCACTTTTATTGTTTGAGTGTCCCTTTGTTTCAGCTAATAAGCCAGCAGCCTGATCGCGATAAAGAATGTAATTGCCTTTCAAAGTTCACGGGTTTTTTATCTGTCCTGTGAGGGGGCGTTGAGTGCCCGTTAAGATGCCTATTAATTTAGGCACATTGATTTCACACGGTGAAAGTGAGTGAAGGATAGTCACGTTGACCATTTCTGGTTGACTCTGTAAAATGTGAATATTCGGATCATTTTTGAAATGTTGGACTTTGAACATGTTCTAAATCATTTGGTTGTTGTTGTTACTACTGACCTTGCCACATATTGGTACTGAAGGTTGAAGTTTCTCCAGGCTTTTAACAGTGTTTCACTGAATTTACGACAAGATTTAGCCTCATTCTCTTACTCACCTTTAAGGTTTTCATGTGCTTGCCTTTATTCTGCCGTTTATCCATTCCTCCTCGTCTTTTTCTTGAGAGAAAACATGTTGTGTCACACCTAGCGAGAAGAAATCAATGGCCGCGACAATCCCCCCCTGTCCTCCTTGTCCTTCACAGCCCAGGTTCAGACAGCATCACAACTTTTCCCATCTCCTCCTCGTTCTCAACCCCTAAGCTTCTGTCAACCTCTTCCCTGCCTCTTCTCACTGCTTGCTTGACATATTCTACCAGACATAAATATATATACACAACTCATACTGGGTGAACATGAACATTCTGGTGGGGCCCAAGCAATCTTCACACAGTCCAAACATCCCCCATGTTGCATTCAGTCGAAGTAGCCCAAACACCTCTGAACCCCACAATAAGACCCAAGTGTGAACACCCAAGGGTGGCTCACATTCGACACTCTTACACCAGTCCTATCACATCCCTTGGCTCTGTCCATTGTGTAGTTATCAAATAACATGTTTCCCCTGTATCGCACAAACCTTACATGGTGCCAGGTCACAGTGACGGTAGCCTGAACTACAGAGGAAAGCTCTAGGTCAAACTCATGGGAAATGCACGAGGAAAATATGCTGGAACGCTCACTGCAAAACAGACAAGGCGATGTGGCACCGTTGGAAGAGGAACACAGCTTGTACACACGAGGAGGGGAAGAACACAAGACTCAAGGTGTAACATCTTAGCGCTGGGAGGTCAACACACAGGCAGGACATGACAAGTGACAAACACATACTGCCAAAGTCTCACATTCTATGTTCATAGGAAGTAAGTATCGTAGTAGTCAAGTGATGCTTCAGGTCTAATGTCAGTCGGTTCCTCTGTTGCGGCACATTTTTCTTGCTGATTACATTCTTTCTCTGCTGGGTTACATCATATTCTGCAGTGAAGGTTGGATAAGGTTCAACATACTTAAAAGCTATGGAATAATCATTTTAAATCCACTGCTCTGTCTGAGGAAAAGACTGAAGAACCTTAGTTATAGTAAATTACAGCAATTAAAGCAATTACAATAATTTTCACAAGTCAGTCATTTCCTACAAGCATGTCCCCGAAATTGGTTTGCAGAGGCATAAACTCACTTGTGACTGACTAGATTTAAAGGTGCACTTTTTTATTGTAAGACATCTAAAAATCTACCAATTTCTTCCACCTTTTTGTTGAACCATAGTCACAATATGGTTCAAATGACCATGAGACTGTGGACCCCTCATCTAACATGCAGTTTATCTGTGAGGCCATGACTAATGACTGTCGTTTTCCAAACATGTGCCCCTGTAGTGTCCTTGACTTCACTAAGTGCACTGCAGAGCTGGTTCCATGTTTGGTTAAAGCCATGAGTCTCGTCGGGAGTCAGATGGTTCTATTTCTTTACCTGCATAAACCTACATTGTTATTTTTGATCAAAATGATCTTTCATGTTAAAAAAAATTAGTCATAATAAACTATAAAAATAAACCGCAAACACCAGTTGTACATATTTGAAATGCATTGGAAATACTGTAAACAACTTTACATTCAACATTCTCAATGTTTATTTCATACAAATGAGGTTATTTTACTTATCACTTGTTCAGATTTATTCTAACTTCAGCTCTTTCTTCAGCCTGGCACACACGTCCCATGTTCCTTCAAACCTGCTTTGCCTCGCCTCATGATTCATCCAGGGACAGCGGTGTCCAGCCAAACCTCCTGCCTGAAGCATCTTCCTCACTTCACACTTTTAAGCAGTGAAAAGAACAATGGCCTGTCTGAAGTGATTGATCTCCCTCAGCTGGCAGCTGGATGACATATTTCCTCCTCTTCCCACAGACTGCAGGGAGTTCAGTGAAGGTCAGACAGGCAGACGCCATTCAACACTGACTGCCAGTGCCCGTCAGTTTGTAACTTTGTAGCATTTATTAACATAGAGACAAGTGTACATTCACAGAGTGAAACATTAGGTTGATACTGCACCCGTCTCTTTAGTGTGTCCATGAGCAGGTGAAGAGGCCATGTCAAAACCATCTGTTGAAATCATGTTGTTCGTGCTCCTAGACGTACTTGTATATGCAAACCTCAGCTCGTCCTTTATGTGTGATAGAATAGAACAGAATATGAAGTGTTGTCACTATACGTTAGCTCGTACAACAACAACTCCTTCTGGTGCAAAAGAAGAATGAACCTGGGCAATCAAACATTGAGGCCATGGCTTGTAGATACCCATCACATTGTACTGAAAGTTTATGTGTACCTAAGTCAAAAAAGCAATAATTATATCTGTTTTACTGCATAATAAGGAGAAATAGCATTTAAGCTTTGCAATGGAGGCACTCAGAACAAATATTTTTGCATAAAAATCTCATAAACGTCTGCAGTATTCATGCAGGTGAGCAAGCCCGCTCTTACGGTTGCAGTGAGAGGTTTTATGATGGTGCATGGGCGTGTGTTTTAAAGCTGGCTACTCCATAAGGTGTCAGAGCAAGAAGTGGAACTAATCAAGACTCCGAGTGTCGTCCTGAATGGACTTCATCAGTCAACACACTGCCTGGGAATAGCTGGCCATAGAGCCGGGGAGAGTGACACAAAAGGCACCAGCAGTGACATAGACACTTGTCTGGTGTGTGAGTCCTCCTGCAAAGGTGCCTCAGCGGGACCTTTTGAAATTTGAAGCTGATGGCTTGGTTGCATGGATAGTCTTGGAGCTGCAGAAATATTATGCCATATATGTTATGCCAAATCAATAGTTCAATTCTTTCATAGTCTCAGAAATGTTTAATCGATCAGACCATATATTTCTCTCAACCAAAAATCTGGAAACTTCTACATGCCTTCATAGCCACTGGTTTAGATTTCGGAAACCCTTTGCTCTCTGGCATCAGTAGAAAACCCTCTCCTGCCTTCAGCTCATCCAAAACTAGGCTGCCAGATTCTTTACACTGACCAGGAAACATGCAAACATTACATTGATCCTTGCGTTCTTACACTTACACTATCTGTTAATTTAAGAACTGATTTTAAGATTGTATTGAATACTTAGACCTACCTATGTACCTTCCTGCACCCTGAGATCGTTGGATGCTGGTTGTTCCAAAGTCCAGGTTCATGATTAAAGGTAATTGAGCTTCACCCGAGGAGATCAGGGTTGAAAACTCTTGTTTGTATAAATATAAGTTTATTATCATCGTCATTATTATTATTATTAGTAGTAGTAGTATTGGGAGTTATAGTAGTAGAAGTAGAAGAATTTTATTGATGGACTCAATAGTCATAACGTTTGAGGCTGACGTCATGGGTGTCTGACACAATGAGATGAGGTGAGACTGTGGTGAAGCCCACAGTCTGTCGGTGTTACACAGCTGAGTAACAGCCCTGTGAGCATCAACCTTAAATGTCTACACTTACAGGGTCTCAGGTTACAGGCCTGTCTTCTAAAAAAGAAGAAAAAAAAAAGAAAACTAAGGCTGCAGTGCAGCAGAGTAGAGATCAATATGATCTCTGTCTGTAAAACACAGACAGATAAAACAATGTTGCTTCATGTGTCTAACTGCTGATCACACGTCGTCATTAGGAATACTGATCTTTACCCAACACAGATTTACTGTATGTTTATGTGAATATTAGCCTGTGTCATTGGATTCAGGCTGTCTGCTCTTCTTTTCTCTGCTGTTTGCGTTGTTTCATTTTGTAATTAGCACGTACTCTGTTACGTTGTTGTGTCGGTGGGATCTACTTGTCCTGCGCCACCGCTGCTTCTTCTTCTTATTATTTTCTGTATGCGGGGGTTAGCGGTCCAAGGGCACCCTAATTCAAAGCCTTTTCGCCTCAGTCTTTTATCATCTAGTTAACCAAGTTACCTGTTTCAGTCCCATTTGCCACAGAAAATTGGCTTCACGTTGTGTGTTGTTATGAGATGAAGAAATCTGCATGTGTGTCACTACAGATGAAGATCACATTAAAACAGGTTCACTTTTAAATTTCATCTGGTTCTAAAAATGTGGGGTGGTTGTGCCTAAATGCAACACAGTCTTCACATTAGTGTTGTCATGAATTTAGTTTTTATTATCGATGTATTGTGACATTTAAATTGATTAGTGATTTGGAGCCCCGGCAGTTAAGTAAACCAGGCAGCCCCTGATCCTGCCAGAGTACATGGATAACGACTTTTTTCCGGGCATAATGTGTCTCCAGTTCAGTTTCCACTCATTAGCCACTCATACGCCTACATTTGTTTTAATGCCTTTACAATTTGATATAAATTTAACAAGTGTTATAACATAAAAGTGTACCTCTCCAGGTGCTTCATTCAGCACATAAATAAAACAGAAAGCTCTGTGTTGGAAAAAAATGAAAACAAAAAGGTGCAGGTGTTACCTCTGGACCGATAAACCGAAGGAGGATTATCCGACATTGATGAATGAACAGGCCTTGGTGGAAATGATTGATACCACATGCAGGAAGAAGTAAATTGCTACAATTTGTTTAGATCCTTGGCATAGAATATTTTGCATTAATAAAACATTATCAATCATTAGCATGAAAATGAGGCTAAAATGGGAAACTAATTTGCACAGAGACTCACGGAGCTGTGCTTTCATAAAAGTGAAAACACATATGTCTTGCCATCTGCATTCCGCCCATGTCTGGAAATATGAATCAGTCAAGCAGTCAAGTCAAATACAACGTGATGGTGTGTTTGACACTCTGAAATGTTCATACCTCCAAGAAGTGGGATGACAGAATGACTAAAAACAAACAAATACAAGTCTTGAACAACTTTTTTTCTTTGTTAGTTCGCTAAAAAGTAGACAATTAAGGGGAAAAAAACATAATACAAAACATAACACAAAAAAAAATCCTAAAAAGTCAAGATCCTGGTTCTTGTGATTCTAGAAAATGTTTTTTTATTTACCCTTGAATGCCACACAAATGAGAAGGATATACAGTATATAGAGAGGACATCTCATCCAAGACCAATGGTAGAAAAGAAAGGCCAAACATGTAAATTGAATTCTTTTTATTATTCTTATTCTTTGCCCATGCTACACATACTTACAAACTTTAGCTTTGTCAAACATCGAAAAACAAGAGCACGGGCCTCCAGAGGACAAACAATCAGCATCGCAGCAGTTTGGTGTTACCTGTTGGCCATCAAGAAGACACGTTTTTTAACTGTGCAAATCAGCGTACAACTGAATCCACACACAGACATGGATCAACTGGTTGTTCTTTGGGTCAGGAGATCAGTAGCTGTTAACAGACAAACACACTGCAATGAAAACATAACCTCTTTGGCAGAGAGAAAAATAACTTTAATATTTGACTATCAACATAAAAAAAGCTCCTGTCTTGTCTGTCGGTTTTTAATTTTATTATCTTCTGACTGGGTTTGTTCTCATTCTCCTCCCATCATGCTTGAGGTAATAGAATGTCGCTGTCTGCAACTCAGCAGTCTCTGGTGCTTTCTACATGCAAATTAAATTGACAGTATGGCATTTAAGCCAGTGCATCACCTTTCTCCGTTGACTTGACTTTCCCTGAATCTCTTTGAAACTGATGCCAGCAGTTTGAGGCAGCTGGATCTCGGTGGGTTGTCTAGTAATCCCTCCCCAGAGTTCACGTCCAAGCGTCCTTGAGCAAGACACTGAACTCTGAGTTGGTCCTGATGCTGTGTCATCAGTGTGTGAATGTGCTATAAGCTGTAGTCGACACATACTAGACTGTATTGCACGTAGTAGTGATGACATGTTTTTCTTAGATCTTATCATTTTTTTTTCTGGAGTACAGAGAGATGATCGCTCCTGGGTTTTTAAAAGTTACTTACTAGGTTCAAGGTTCAGGAGGATGAATGGGAAGTTAACTGTGTTGACAAGCATGTCTACTTTTCAACTTTGACTATGGTCGCTTGTTTGAGGAGTAGCTCTGGAGCCAGAAGAAGGATATGCTGTCAGGTAATCAGCAGACATCCAGTGCCTCCATGATCTGTTCTTATTTGAATTCCCGTGTCGTGCTCATGCAATGAAACAAATCTGGTTGAAGACGAGCCAGGTTTCTCCACAGGGGTTAATATTAGCTAATAGAAAACCGTTTATGTCTGGCCAGTCTGTATCTTAGTGGGAGGTCTACCCAGATCTACCTGTTTCACAACTCACCTCCTGGGGCGGTCTGAAGGATCCTGATGAGTTAAACATCATCCTGACATCCCTCTCAACTGGGCTGTGTAGCTTTGCTTTTTCCTTGAACTCTCTGGAGATTTAGCTATTTTTCAAGCCATTTCTCATCTCAGTGAATTTATAGAATTGGAACACTGCTGCTTTTTTTTCTTTTTTGGTGCAGTAAATTATTACAGCAAAGTAACAATTTTAAAAGCTTCCACAGTGTTATACAGCCTTGTATTGTGAAGAGCTACCTGAGTTCCCTCTTGCGGGGGTATAGAGGTCAACTGCTGTTACAGAAAAAAGCAAAAAAAAAAAAAAAAAAAAAAAGACCTTAAAGGAACAGTGCTAAAATCAGCAGCGGTGGTGACATCATGAGACTTATTAGCACGACCACAAATGCAGCGTCAGACAATGGCAATGTCTGTATATTTAGGCCATTTGAAACATCAAATGTAGATTTAAAGCCTAGAGCGTGCTGACGATGAGACTGACGCATGGAGGGGGTCTTTCACTTGTACTGTGGTACATCTGAATGTACAGTATCTGTGCCAGAGCACTGCTATTGCAAACACATGGATAGACAGACACTGTATTAATCTCTGGAAGAAATTCACCATACAAGGCTGCTGTGATAACTGATTTGAACGACCACAGCATCTGAACTGAAGACACATCTGTAGAAATCAGATTTGAATCACTTTTCAAGCCACCATCACATGTGATATGGATCTGAGATTTCTGCTTTTCGACGTGATGAAACGTATCTGGATACCATCTGGATTTGACAAAAAATGGGGGGCTGCCAGTATGAACAAGGCCGTCGTGTCTCCAGTTGACCCAACAGCATGTTTTTGGTCTGTGGGACACTGGAGAACACCAGACAGTCAGTTGGTTCAAACCTGGAGCCTTCCTACCATGACGTACATGAACTGCACCTAGCAATCTGTCAGTGTGGAACAGATACACAATGTTGAAGGGTACATCATGGTTTAAGATACAGTCTGTGTTTTTGTCAGGATTTTCAGAACAATTCAAAAATGTGGGGTAATGGCATATGCAGTTTTCCTATGGTTATGTGACCTCAGCACTGGGTCTGCTAGATATATCGAGTGAATAAATAAAGTGTCATCACAAAAGTATTCCAATTAAAAAGTCCCTCAGGTAAGTTCCAAAGACAGCAGCTTGATGCCGGTGGGAAGTCCCCCAGTGGGACAGAGCAATTTACATCAGTAACATCTTGATTTGCTGTAATGTAAAATTAGGGCTTGTGCGATGTTCAATTAACTCTTCCTGTAGTTAAAACTCAGCAGCCTCCCGCTGATCAATATTTCTGAGGCAGGAGACAGTGGGAGAGGGAGCCAAGGGAGAGAGAGATAGTGAGAGAGGTGGACGGAGAGAGCGAGAGACAGAGAGAGAGAGAGAGAGAGAGAGAGAGAGAGAGAGAGAGAGAGAGAGAGAGATGGAAAGTGAAAGGAAAGTGCTGCTTCATCGTGTTTCCATCAGATATGACCTTGGCAGCCATCATGGTGGTGCTAAAGATTTTCCTGGAAAAGAGCCACGCCATCCATAAGTTGAAAGTTAATGTGAGAAACATCAGCCATGGTGGCCTCTTTATCGTGCCCTTTCCAGCTGTTGTGTGGAGACGTGTGGCTGTGTTGCTTCGCCCTAATGAGAGGTTTCTGCTTAAACTGGTTACAGAAAGGAAGGATTATGTGTAGATGTGTAATGCTGAGTGCTTTTTGTTTTCAAATGAACATGTTAATATTCGCTCACAAGTCCCTTGGTCTTGGCTAATTGCTGCATTACCAACATTTAAGAGGACATAGAAATAAATGCTGTATAATTTATTTCTTATCCCCCTGTGAAGGATTACACAAAGTAGCGTTTTGAGTTTTGAGTGTCTGGGCTTCTCTGTGTTTCACTATGGATCATGAAAACCCTTGTGTAAATTTCAAATGGTGCTCCTATGAAACAGCAGTTTAGTCACACTTTTACTGCAAGTCAAAAACTGTGGAGTGACGCCGTTTAGTCTCCTTTTCCTGCAAAATGCATCTAAAGTGGCCTCTTAATAGAATCAGTTGGATAATTTTATCTAGGCCATAATCTTCAAACTGTTTTACCTCGAACTGCACAGTGATATTTAATTCATGAGCAATTCCATGCAAATATGTCCACATATGACTGCCTGACTTTTAAGAAGTAAATGTTTCAATGAAATACCTGTGCACAGAATCCCAAATCCAAATGAAGACCTACATTTAATGTACAATAGTATTATGTCTCTTTAATCCTCTTTGCATCTTTTCTTTCTGCAAGTGAATGAACTTGTTCAAAAGGAAAGCAAAATGATCTTGACAGTGTGCTGAGTGCTTTATTAGCGTAATGCTAAAGATGAGCTTTGTTATGTTTGTCGCGTGCATGTTCTGCTTAAAGCTGCGTTTCCATATCAGCTGTTTCTGAACATTCTCAGGATGCACACGCAACATAGACATTAATGTATCGTCCTTCGTCTGGATAATGTGTTCCCGCATTGTGTCTTGATCTTTGTATCTTTATTATGAAATTAACTGAACAATATTGGTTAGGCTCTTTATGAATGCTGGGGAATCACGTCTGTAATGTGCTGTCAGCGTCTGCTGGGAAGCCCAGCCTGGTCATAGATGAACGTATGTCATTTCACAGAGTTGCAGACAGTAATGTGGACTTCAATTCTTCAAGGAAATAGTTTTTCCTGCAGTCAAATAAAAGTTAATCCTCAATCAATGCAAATGTAAAGCAGTGTTCTGTTTGTGCTGATAGGAGCTTAAGGATCGTAATTGAGGGGCTCAGTAGCTGGCGCTGCTCCGAGTCGTCTATCCACTGGTGAAGGCACAAAGAGAAAGGCTTCCTCTTTTCATTTTGGGATAATTCTGATCCTGGTGCATGTCTTCTGTGCCCTTTTGTTGAGGAGTTAACCATAAAGGACATATAAGCCAGTTTTCATCACAAGACATATAATTAAGGATTACTCCCAATAAGTGTTGATAACAAGGCTATCCTTGGATTCTGATTTAGGTGGTAGTCTAAAAAGTAGTCTGCATCAGTCATAACTCCTACATTCCTGACTGTAGTTTCAGGGATGAATACTTGAGGTATCCTCGCGATCCTGTGTGTGTTGACGGTGTTAGTGTTCCAGGTGTGTAAGACAATGTGATCGTCAGCGGTATCGAATGCGGCGCTGATGTCTAACATACCAAGACCCTTGGTTCTCCTCTGGGACATGTCCATCTGAAGCCATGAGGAGCTAACTGGTAACTCTCACTAACACCTTCTCCTTGCTATCATGCCCCCTAAATCTGTTTGGGAATATTCAGGTCATCTGTTCCTATTTAAAAAGTCGCATTTTCTGCAGGCGTGAGCTTTGACATGGGTCAGTTGTTGACGAGAGCACCTGAACCTGTGTCCTTAAATGGAGTCGGCCATTACAGTATATATATTTATAATGGGCATCATTATATAAATCAAGAACCACGAATGACTTTGAAAGTCTGAAAGTGTCATACCGACATTGATTAAAAGATGCAGAGGGAGTGTTAATTATATTTGTCATTTGTGCATTTGTGCAAACACTAATTCCCTTTGCTGGAAGGCCATTTCAAGAAATGTTTTTCCTTCTTTCTTGAAGCACAATATTGTTGTTATTTAAGTGTAACTGCTGATCACGTTGATGCTGAAGCATCGTTGGCGTAATGCAGCGTCAGTGATTTCTGAGCTGGAGTTGATCCAAACTTTTGGACATTTTGGTCAGTTTCTGCTTCTCTCCTATTCTTGTTTTGTCCCACTCCGCTTTGTAATTGACACCACCTCCGCTATGCTGTGGGAGCTCCTTGTCCTGTCTCACTGCGGCTGTTTCCTACCCCTTTGTCGCTGCCTTGTTGTTCTTCTTCACTTGTAAATGTCAGTTAGCATCCATTTTGGGGCATTAGCGCTACCGGGTCCTTTGAGTAAAACACGGTGCATTGTTTAAACAGCAGTCAAGGGTTTCATTCAAAGCCTCTTTGTATCAATAATTTTCGTTTCAGCTCTAGCTATCCACACTTTTCTTTACTTTCATGCCCTATGATCATGGATGTGCAAATTTGTTGTGTTGACATCAAATCTGCCGAGTCAGGATCATGTGCTACAGCTTGTTATGGTAATACTGTGTCAGCAAGTGCCAGTCCATGATAAGGAAAGTCGGGACATTATTCACCCATGAATCTTTATGACTCCCACTAAGCAGCTCCCCTTTAAAGGTCCCTAAGAAAGGCTGCTTCAACGGGAATTAGCTTTTAGAATAATGGACGACATTAAAGTTGTATTTATGCGAGCCTCAATCCTCCATGTGCATTGCCAATGAACTGCAGCTTGTGTAAATGGTAAATGCCTGCATTTTTATAGCACGTCTCAACCTTAAAACCTTTACAATATTGCCGTATTCACCCATTCGCTCTTGTTGGCAGAAGCTGCTGTACAAATGCTTACGCAAATGACACGGCATAAGAGAACTGTTTAGGGCTCAGTGACTTGCTCAAGGACACTTGGAGATGGACTCCGGTGGACTAATTAGGATCCCTCTGATTACTGGAGGATCAGCGCATACCCCCTGAATGTTGGACAATGAATAACATATCCCAGGTTATTTTCAACGCGTCTATGGAGTATCTAGTTTATACTTAAACTTTCATACAAATGTCTGGCTTTAATTCCGCCAAGGTTGGTAAGTAGAGCGTCATTGTTGCGGTCTCAGTGCACCGGTATCAGGTAAATGTTCTTCATATCTACTATGAATCACTTCTACTGTGCCCCCGAGAACAGTCCAAAGCTAACACAGATGTCTCCCACCTTGACATCACCATAATCACATTTTCCACCTGTTTGTCTCCCTGCTGGAATATTTCCCACCTCAGTCATCTAATTGTTATCTAATGCAGCTTTAGTGACACCAGGCTGTCAGCTCACAAGGTTTGCATGACATTTTGGTTTAAGTGTCCTGATTATCATTTGCCTGTGTCCTCAGAGAATAATTGAATTAATTGGGGGGGGAAAAAGTCATCTCTTTTTAAATATTCACTTGACCTTATTTACTCCTTCACGCTTTTTTTTACATTTTTTTGTGTCACACTTGTGCACACTGTGTTTTCTTTAGATTTATTCATGATCCAGCAGGGCGACACAGACTGAAAGTGAGCAGGTTCTGTTACGGCAGTGACTCTAAAAAGATTGACATCATTTCCACTTTTACGGTCAGAAATCACAGTGAGGACAGTTGTATTTTTTTCTGGCAGACACAAGTGCTGCTCTGATAGCTACAGTCCATAGAGGTCCGTGTGTAGCGACATCTTTGAATGTGTCGGGCTATGCAGTACCCTACATCACCTTAGGCCCCACCAACCCTCACTACAGAGAGTTTTCTCTTGTTGGCCTCTGGAGGAAGGTTCTGCAGCAACAACAAAACAAAAACATGAAATCCTGCACATAAAACAATTATGGAGAAGACACTGTTTTTGAAAAGCGGCTATGTCAGTGCCAGAGTGCAAAGCAGAGTGAATATGTCTGAAGTTAGACAGATGAGATATCCAATTGGCTGGCAGAAGTGTCATAATCAGGGAACTGGAGAGGGAAATTGCATCAGAATGGAATCATCAGCCAGGCCAAGAGTGAGGATTTACTGATCCCTGACCTTCTGTTTCTGAGCTGAAGATTTTAAGTAATGAGATCTATGCAGCGAAACAACTCCACCATCAGAGTTTGGCGTTCTGGGGAGATGCACGCACCGCCACACGACGCACAGCCAGCGGGTTGCAATGAACATAACTTGTATTCAGGAAGGGTGAACGTGTGTGGAGACATCTCCAAAAGATATAAGTCTCAAGCAGATAAATCTCTTCTTTTTACCGTCCCACCTGATTATTATCATTGTCTTTACATACAACACCTATTGATGGTCTGTCTGGTGTCTGGTGATGTCTGACAGGTCCCGTTTTCTGTTGTTCTCACTGAGGTGCCACTTCTTTTTTTTTCCTCAGTTTTTCATCACCCTGGTTGAGCTTAAGGACAGAGGGTATGGTATTGTATGGTATTGTGTGGGCTGTAATGTCCATTGAGACGATGAGTACAATGTGAACCCGCGTGTATGCATGAGGACCTGCGCAGAAGGTGTTCTTGTTGACACTGTCCTTAAATGTCATGAAAGTCACCATAAATAAAAGGCTTTGTTATTATTAAATGCATTTTGATTACTGATGTTTCCCGTCAGATTTAATTACTGCCAATGGCAATGTGCCCTACAAAGATAGCAGCTCTAATGCCAATGTAATCAGGACATGTCAGACAAACCGACATATTGCACAAGGAATCGTTTTGATTTGGATGATTTGAAAATTAATTTTTTCCCATGAACTCTTTCATCACTACTGTATATCCATCCCCAATGTCGTACTTGGATTATTAGGAAAATCCTATATGCGCTGCAGAGAACCACAGGGTGACACACTATTCGTTAATCAGCATGTGCACAGTGGAGATTTGACAAGCAAGGCCACAGCACATGGTCCACTGAGCTCGTCTGCTGCGTGTCTCGCCCCCCCCCAAACCATCACTCATATGCTTGTAACAGCTCCAGTAAGTGAGTGTTCCTTCACCACTTCGCCACTGACCATCAACAATAACTGTGTGTATATGTATCAGTTATGTGTCATGTTTTGTCCACCCCCACATCCCCAGTCAAAGATTCCTAGAACCGTCTCTGTCAAGAATAATAAGAAGAATACTTACAGGTTATTGGTAATTTGTCTGCATAAGAAGATTGGGCTTTTAGTGAAGGTTATCAAGTTATTATTGACAATGGTTTGTGTTGTTACATATTTTGAACCAGTTAATATTGCAAATGAACCCACATTCGTGAGTTCTGATTTCCATTCATCATCTTCGGTTTGCTCCGCTCACAGGTCGCGGTTCTCACCCACGGGCAGTTTAGAGAGACCAGTTAACATTAGCATGCTTTTGGTGGTAGTACTTTTAAATGTGTAGGATTTATTGTCCATGCTAATCTTACTTTGAACAAACAACCTGGGGCTGACCGGTCGTGCAAGTAACATGTACGAGTAACAAGGACTCCAGACACCTCACTGGATATGACACGCAGCATAAAAAATGTACCGACATTTTTTTCACATTGCTTTTGAGCACTGAACATAAACTATTCATGTTACATGCATTTTTTTCAGATTTGAAAAAACTGAATTTCCTTGAGTGTTAAAACATTCCTGAATATAATATAATACAAACAAAAACCTTCTTGTGATCAAGACTCACAAGAAGATCAAGAATTTCTGTGGGATAACATTCCCTTCTTTCTGTGTTGTCTGGCATGAATAAAAGACATTTTTTTTATACACAGCACACCTGCATATCGTGCTATTGATCAGTAAGTTTCCATAAAATGTTTAGCCAGCCTGCAGCAGCTCCTGCATCATTGTCATTGTTCATTGTGAATTGAAAGATATGTGAGAAACAAGTACTGTACATATCAGTGAATATATATCAGTGAATGTAATGAGGCCCACGAAGTCAATTCATATTTCTTTCACCATTTGAAAGAGTCATTTACTCAGCAGAAATGTGCAGATTTACCAGGGACTGTCAAAAGCCCACACATCAATCTGCTCATAACTATTTGACAAACTAGGCAATGACCTTTCACAGATTCACACTCTGAATTGGTCGTCAACTGAAAAGCCCTCATTTCATCAAGTCTGCTCTAAAGCTGGCAGCTCAACTGTTACAAATCCGATGTATTAGTCAGAGAAAGACACATGACCCTCTTCAGGGATTCCAACCATCAGACTGACAACACCGCAAATCGGTCTGTTGGGTCAGTATCTCACACATCAAAATAAAATCAATGAAATCATGTGTAAATGATGTAAACCCAATCCAACTTTGTTATTTATTATTATTATTATTATTATTGTAATTAAAACATGATAATGAACATAATAATAATAATCACAAGGTATAAGTGTTCAGTGGTTTTAGGAAAGCACAGACAATCATATTAGTACATACAGCTTTTTTCTCGTGAGCACAGGTGAGACTTTATAACTTTTCCCTTCTGATTTGCTCATAAAAACATGCTATTGTTGCAGTTTACCAATAACTCTGTCAACATAGCTCCACCATAGGAAGTCATAAATTGCATTCTGCTGTGACTTACGCTCGAACACACTCCACATTCCCTTGCTCATTAATTTATGCATTAACTTGGAACAGTTCCAGTTCAAAGTTGCCAGTAGGTGGAAGTCGTTGGTGTGAGCTCCAAAGTTTTATCACTGAAAAGGAGTTGGATGGAGCATGGAATAGAATTAAATAGAATAACAGAATCAGTTCCATGATGACTCTTCTCATTCACTAATCCTCCACCCATGACATGTTGTATTTAATGTTTGTTGTTTTCAATAGATGTCTGCTTCCACTTCTATCTGTCTGTCTAGATACAGTATCTATCTATCTATCTATCTATCTATCTATCTATCTATCTATCTATCTATCTATCTATCTATCTATCTATCTATCTATCTATCTATCTATCTATCTATCTATCTATCTATCTATCTATCTATCTATCTATCTATCTATCTATCTATCTATCTATCTATCTATCTATCTATCTATCTATCTATCTATCTATCTATCTATCTATCTATCTATCTATCTATCTATCTATCTATCTATCTGTCCATCTATCTATCTATCCATCTATCTGTCCATCTATCCTATATCTTAAGCCCCTTGTAAGAACATTGTGATGCTTCTGGTCAACAGCCCCCACACACACCCAACGTTTCATTTCCTCCACATCAATCAGCAGGTAAAGACACACATTCAGGACAATGCCTGTGCAAACCGTAATGTTGCATGTAGTCAAAAGCCTCTGGGATTCCACAGATCATACAGTTCCTCTGATTCGCCTCCTTTGCTGTTACTTTGAGTCCTGCCAAGCCTGCTCAATTGCCCGTGGATTCATTCTTCTAATAGGGAAGCCAGCATGCCGTTTGCTTCAGCTTGTGTATGCCGGCTGCATCCAGGCTCTGCGGCTGGTTCGACAGCCTGGCCCTGGGTGACATCCTGTGTGGGCTGGGTTGAAGTCTTGGTCGCGTCCGGTAATGTGTGAAGGCTCAGACACAGCAATAACTGAAGCCAGTCAAAGTCTGACAGCTTGGTTTGGACCTTTCTGACAATCAGTGTGTGTTTTGGGGCATGGCAGCCGCTGTTGATGCTGTGTATACATTCAGCAAGATGAATCTTTGTCTCCTATTTGGTCTCTAAAATGACTTAGTTACACATCGTTGTTAATTGTCTTTTATCAGTAGCGTGGTCCACATCTACATGTACCATCTACATCTACATTCTGGGTACAGACATGCCAACCGTGCTCCTTGAAAGTTCTTAACCCTGCCAGCTTCTCTGCAGGTGCCAACCCACACAAATGGGCTACATATATAATGTTCTGTATTTATTAGAGCACCTGACACAAAGCCTTGGAGATCAAGAGCAATTTGCAGACAAATAAAAAAAGAGCGTCAGTGCAGGTTCTGCACCGTTGTCTGTGCTGATTAAGCCGTACCAGAAGTAAGATGAGGCACGCTGATGAAGTGTGCTTTTTTTTTTTTTTTTCATCCGAGCTTTGCCTAATCACCTTTAATCACATGCAAATGATGTGAATAGGAAATCTTTATTTCAGAACAGTGGGAACAAAGGGAGAGATGGAAGAAAACATAAGAGCTTGTTAGTTACCAACATGAGTTCCCCTGCCTGGCAGCCCCTCAGGGGACTTCTTTTAATCTAGCATTGCCTTGGGCAGCAGCGATTCAGCCCTAAAGCTACCAAAGTGCATAAAATTAACCAAAATCAATGAGGTTTAATTCTCTTTGATAAAGTTGACTCATTCTTGCATTGTTACTAGATTCTCAGTTGAAATGGCCGTATTGGTAAAGCCGTTGCTGCAGCATCTACGTACCGTATGTGTTCTATAATCACTTTGACATGTCAGCAGGGGGGCCTCTTCTAAAATGACAAGGAACAGGAACGGTTTGCCTACCACTGCATGTACAATAAATAAGAGGTTCTAATTGTTCCGTCTCTTTCTGCTGATGGTGTGATTGTCCTATGACAAATACTTATTACAGACCTACTGAACAACTCATTTCATGGGACGTTAACATGTGACCAAATCCTCACATGACACTTTACAATGTCTTGTTCGTCTCTGTGAAACCGTCTAAGGGCCCTGTTTAGATGGTCTAAATTGCACGTAGTCCGTGTCGCAAGGGTCATTGCTATTTAGATGCAGGTGCAGTTGTCATTTTCACGTCTCGCCGTGTGGTTGAGTACCAGCAAATGAACTTCTCTGGGCGTGTTTGTCTAAATGAAAGGTGCAAAGAGCAAATGCACCAGTGACCAAAAAACAAAACAAAAACAAAGCTGATCTGAAGTGAAGTGCAGTATTTCACTGTTAATCCTGATAGTGATATGTATCTCTAGGTGGGTGCACAATGCGTCTGCACTTTGCACTCAGAAGACACTCGTAAAAAAGAAAAAGATTACAAATAAAAATAGGATGATAATGTGAAAGGCTATGATTGACCATTAAGATGTGTTAGTGATAAATATTATGATGTGCAGTCATCAACAGGACAGCATCCTGAGGAGCTCTGGTCCTGACAGCTGCTCTGTTATCTGATGGAAACAGGTTTGAACAATATTCCACAGGTATTTAAAAAGATTTCTTTATGCCGATAGTGGAGTCGGTACAGTCGTGGTGCTTTTTCACGACCCACTTCCATCCGATTTTTGTCACAGACAGAAACGGAGCGGGAGACAGTCGCCGGTGCACTGATTCCCTGTGGATGGATTTACCCACTGAACATGAGCCCTGAGCGATCTTCAGTGATTGAAACGGATCGAAGGGTTCTGTTAGTTAAAAATATCAGGAACATGTCATAATCAGCGTTCATCTCCGACATTCAGTGATGTAATTACACCCATGACTGATTCACAGAGTCCACCTGTTTTAGACGGCACGTTTTTAGGCTGTGCGCCAGGGTGGAGAGTCGAAGTAGAATAGGCACTGAGACGGTTCCATCAAACAGCCTCAACATTTCCATGTGCATCTTAGCGAACATCACACATCCAGAAATAATCTACTGAACACATCATAGCGATGCGAAACTGCAATCATTTATGATTTATGATGAGAAACAACATATCATGACTGCATTTTATGCTTTTCTATAGCATCTGCGCATTCTAATGGCGACTGATGCAAATCTGGTTAAATGAGGCCACAGAAGACCTGTGATCTGCTGACTAATAAACAGTCCAGATTGCTGAAAATAAGCATAAGAAATATGATACATCATGCACCTCCGGAGTGCCTGTATCAGTCTTGATGAAGACATTATTTTTATACTGTGTGTGACAAGTATGATCTCTGGTATATGAGTGGTGAACTTTCCACGGGAGGATGAGGCTGATTAATCCGTAGAAAGAAGTGAGCCAACCCACCTTAACCTGCCAGTGTTCTTCAGGTAAAACATGTCTACAGCTCAAGCATTAAATGCACATGTGCTGTGAGACACAATTTTTTTCTCCTGAATAAACACCCAAATTACTTGCTAGGATAGTTTTCCTCCATTTCCTCTTTTCCTGCAATGGTGTTTTAGAGATTTGTCCCCTCGAGAATTTTGGGTCTCATGTGATTACAAAAATTAGATATGAGGAAAACAAATAGTCCATAATACCCTGCAGAACATGAACTCAGCACATTCCCCTGGTTTGGGAGCTTTAGAATATGTGCTCATACTTTGTATTTCATATTTGTTTATTCAGCCTTCCTGCGCCCCAGGAAAAGGTAATTGTTGTTTGTAAATGCATATTTTCCCTCCATCCAAGGACAATTAACAAGAACTATAGATGATAACAGCGCTTGCTAGCAGCAAAGGCACACTTTTGATGAAAGAGAAATAATAAATGAGAGATATATTGAACCCGAAGCCTTGTCAGAAAGAGGTCAAAGTGTGTGAGTGTGTGAGTTTGGGCTGTACATCTGAATCTGATTTACATCTGTGTTGGCATGATAAGAGTCTGGAGAGGGAAATAATTCTACTTCTCCTTCTATATCCATGTGTATTATATAGAAGACAGGCACGTTAGGTGATTCGTAATGTTTGTGATATGTTTAATAGTTAATAACATTTACATTACCTTTCTAATAATATAATGTACTGTACCACATTTTACTTGTGAATTTAGGTTTGTTCACCTATTATTGATGATCACGAATGAATAAAAAGAACTACTCACTCCTGTCAGCCCAATTCAATTGAAGACAGTCCAAACACAAATCCACATCACATCAGCAGAGAGAGAGAGACCTCTCATCCTGGAAGCTTTCATGCTTTTCTGCACCAACGTCAGGCCTGATTGAACGTCTGTCCAGAGGCCGTCTCTGTTGGTCTTGATGAAGGAGACCCTTACCACGGTATTTACAGTAGAAAAGGCCAGTGGCCTAATTGGCATGGCCACTGAGGGAGCATATGCACTTTCCAGTGGGAGCCCATCTGACAGGGCCACTCACTGATGACTGCCCACATAGTCTCCATATGTGGCAGGCAGGAGGCGTGTACGCACATTGCCCTTCAACGAATCAAGCCAAGCCACTTGGCTAATACCTCTGCCTTTCCCAGGGCTTTAGGCAGACTCTGGAGCGCTGTCTTGCACAGATCGCTCCCTGTCACATACAGAGTACTGCAGTGGCGGGCCGTGCAATTCGCACCCAGGCCTTCGGTCGCTATAGAAACCAGTCTTATTATGCAGAAATGCAGTTGCATCACATGGATAACTCATGTAGTCAGAATAAATGACTTTAATGAAGACATAAAGTTCACAAGTCTCATACAACACACATCAAATCCTCAATAATGACCTTGTAAAACGGCAACATTTAGGAAAATAGCAGCATTTTACACCTGATTATCCTGATTATTTGTACACAAAGTCCTTCCTCTCTTTCCTAAAGAAGAGTTCAATGACGCTGTTGTAGAGATTATCCATGTGATTTAGGTCCTTCAACAAGTCCTTTTCTCTGACACAGTGTGTCAGTGTTGTTAACGTTTAACTGTTTTTCTTCACCTTTTGTGATCTGGTCCACGCAGACTCAAAGCGGATGTCCACAAGTCTCGTACGCGCAAACCGCAACTTTAGGACTACTCCTTGGACACATAACAGAAAAATGTAAACAACACGAAATGACATTTCACTGGAAGCTACTCGTCGATGGAAGCTCTGATGACTGCGGACATTCCGAGTCCTCTCCGCTCCCAGACGCTGGACGCTTTTCCAGACTGTGACATTCTTGGTAGCTTCAGAGCAGCCCAACCTTTCATAACTATGTCCACCTTTTCTTGGAAAGTCCATCTTTAAAATAACTTGTAAGGGTGACAAAACAGCTATTTAATCAATTCAACTATATTTTTTTCAACTCCAACAGGTGTCATTTGGTAGCTCAGGTATACACCGTCTATGACTGTCCAATTAGAGGGAGTGGATATGATGACGTCATCATACGCCCGCTAGAAGACCTTGGGGTCATCAACTCACGATCTGATTGGTTGACGCAACAGTTTGGTCGACACTCATTCTATGCTACAGGGACTGTAGAGCTGATTCTGAAGGCCCCCGGGAAGATTTCTTTGACCAGCAACAACTGGATTGGATGAGGGCATTTGGTTGAAAATACACGTTTGGAAGCAGCGCAACCAGCTGCTTAACACCGATTCAATGAAATTACAATGAACATAAGTCTGTTATTCAGATATTGTTTAGGCCTGCAGTGAAGGACTTGAAGGCCCTGACCGGCCCACCACTGTCATACTGTAAATGTACAACAATCTGGAAGTCAGAGCTGTAAAAGCCTAACTACCTCCACATCTCCTATATCCAGTCAGACACACTGGTACACAAACATAAACACAGGGAGTGACTCCGTCGTTCAAAATATAATTGCACCATTACTCTCTGCCACTTTCTCTCTCTACACATGGAAACGACAACACACAGCGTCTTGGAATGTGAGGAGAAAACAGAGTAGAGAGAGGGTTGGCTAGAATGTGGGGAATACTCCGAAAGAGTAGAAGCTGTGTGGTGCAAGTGTGAATTCAACCTCCAGCTGGGAGGCTAAATGGACTTGTGTAGCTGTGTGTAGCCATTAGCATGCAAAGACCTAGTCTAGTCAAGACATTTAAGGTTATTCATTCCTCAGGCTGATTCTCCCTCCACTGAAAATGCTTGTTTACCTCCTGAATAACTAATACACACAATGTTCTTCTATGAGTTGTCCTGGTCCTCAGTCAGTCCACCTATCCGGTCTCAGGTTGCCTCGATGCATACTTAATAAGCCTCATAACAGGAGCCCCAACCTTGCAATGCAATTGTATTACCGAAGAAGCATCTGTTCTGCCTGTGCTTGGAAGCCCGTGGTGGACCAAGTGTTTCACAAAGTCATACAGGTTGGTTTGACTGTTGAAAATCAGCCAGCAGAGGAGTTACAACCAGGGGAAACTGTTGGATAGTGGCTGTGTGCAGGATTTACATGTGACAAGTATAAATTGTATATTCTACTTCAGGGGAACCCCCGACCTTTGGGTTAACAGCCAAACAGACAGGCTAACCACTGCCCCACAGAGACAATCCACTGCTGCTGTTGCAGAGTTGTATTCTCATAATTAAATGAATTATTTCGCTAACAGATAAACACTGGCAACAACATAACCTCCTTGACAGAGGTATTATCTGCATCACTTTCCCTGCACAGGCAAGTTAGTCGTGCCACTGCAAGTGCTGTCCTCATTTCTCTGAAATGGCGGTGTTTCTCAGTTTGTTTTTCATTTACAAAGCTCTTTTGTTGACTAAGTGGTGCAGCGTCACAGACACAACTTTCATTTTCACGACGCATGTGCGAAGCCGAGTGGAAGTGCAGCAAGCATTAAACTGCCGAGGATCAGTGAGAAAAACAACCAACATACACAGACTAGTATGTGTATTTAACACAGCGCTTTGATTATTATTAGATTACTCTGAGCAGAAATGACTGCTTGTGCTGTTTGCAACATTGGCAGCCAAAATACCAACTGAATGTTCTTAAACAAATTTAAAATGTCTACTTGATGCAGTCTGATGAAGTCGATGATAACTGTCTGACCACAAGTGATTGTTTGAATGACTTGATTCATGACCTGCAGACTTAATGTGAATATTTACGATGATTTAACACAGCTTTCAGATCTCAGACATCTTGGGGCAGATTCTGAACAGATTGATTTGAATATAATTAGCTTTTTGTATAGTAGTAAATAGTAACTGTGATTAGAAATATGAATATTAGTAACTTTCCCACCATAGGTGAAAGATCAGCTAAAGAAGTCAAGACATCATACAACTGTTCAAACCTCATACTGTAATTAGAGTGAAGCTTCCCCTGTGGAGTGTTTCTTGCATCTTGCTTCCTCTGCCTCTTTTTTTTTAGTAAGGTTTTATCTATTTCAGATACACCTCCAGTCACTAAATAAATGGATAGTGAATTTCTGTGCTGCTTCACTTCTTTTTTATGCTCCGAGTGAAATTTGAAATTTCTGCCTGTTTTTCCCTGAGGACTCGGGTTGACCCACTTTTCTCATCTTCAACACCTGCAAAGGGTTAATAGAATCAGGACTATTTACAGCTGTGTTTAGAATCAATCTGCTGTGATTAGGTATCAGGTATGCTTCCATATTATGTGTGCATACATGGAGTTTTCAGAAGGGGTCAGTCCTTTTTTGCCCCCCAAAACAATTATACACCAACAAAATACCCAAATAAACACTGTGTCTGACATGTTTGATACCGAAAAATATAATAACCACCTGTAATGTACACCTGCTTCCACTGTAAAGTCTATGTGGATATTGAAGCTGTAGACCTGGAACAGCTTATAATGTACCATCCATACTAAATATGAATCACAGTAGTTTCACATGACTGCCAACGAATGATTAGTAAAGTGATGTTTCAATTTAAAGTGTATATATGAGGATTTGTGCTATTTGTGCTATTGAAGTTGCTCGCATTGACTTCTGTTTTTTATTTGTCTTCTTCTGCAGGTGATTCTGATGCTGACCAAATTATTTGACTTCAACCTGAACAGCGTGACCGAGAGTTCACTGTGGAGGTAAGCTTATCACACAGCGGGGGCTCACGACCTTTCTGTGAAGACCTCCAGCCGCTGTGACTTTGAAACAACACATTAGTCAGAGAGGCAGCTGAAGTTTTATCTAAATGTTTCTGATGATTCCAATCCTTCAGCACGGCCCTTAGAGGTAGAGACCGCTTCTCACGTTGACGCATCTTAGTGCAATATTCAAACATTTTTTTTAAAGATGAATGTGGGTTGCAAACTTTTGCCATAATCAGTTTTAATTTATGTGGACGCTAGAAATCCCTCACATGAAAGTCACTGTTCAGTAGCCCTGAAGCTGACAGTGTTATCCAGCAAATTACCTTGACCATCCTTGAACACAGCGTGGCCTCACTTGGAATACCAGACTCATTTCTGACTTGATTCTCATGTAATTATATTTGATGGCCAGCGAAAGAAAATGTCTTGTAGACCGAGGACGAAGTGTGTTAAATTAATAATCACATTTATGTATTACTGTTGCCTATTAACTTATGCATTGGCAGCCATTTTGGGAGCAGAGAGCCCCGTACTGCCAGCTGTTTCAGACTGATCTTTCAAGACCCACAGAATACTCTGTTTTATGACTATATAAACACCACAACCACCTAAAGAAAGAGTAGCCCCCCCTTCCTACCTTTCTCCATTCTTTAGTAATCTGCAGTCAGACATAGGCTCCTCCTGTCACGAGTTGGGATGGAGTCACATCACCTGTGTGTGTGTGTGTGTGTGTGTGTGTGTGTGTGTGTGTGTGTGTGTGTGTGTGTGTGTGTGTGTGTGTGTGTGTG
>CAAKHB010007577.1:111854-179036 GCA_901007665.1 Aeoliscus strigatus | reverse complement strand
CGTGAGATGACAGTGATCGGACTGAGAGTGGATCCCTTCACAGGAACAACTGACAGAACTGAGTTTTAAGAGTTTTCCACCAAATAAAGCATCCGGTCAGCCGTGCGGTTCAAGTTTCACCAACATAAAAATGACAAGTGTGTTGTGACAAAGGACAGAGGTATCATCTCTGCTAGCTTCTCTGCTAATGTGTCTGCTCGACACATTGAAATCCTCTAGTTTTCAACTCCCGTTACCTACTAGTCAGTACTATTTGGAAGTACTGCTACTGTTGTTGTAATGCACGTGTGTAAATAATAAAGTGAGGCAGAATCTTGCTGAACTTTTCTTGAAAAATTACAGGCTGTTACAGGCTATTGTTAAAAGATAGTTCACTGATTGTGAACATGTTCATGGTGTACTCATGTGCACTAAAATAATGACGTAGTTGTTGGCCTGAATGTGACCCCCACCAATTGTAAAGAAACAACTCATGTTTACTGATGTCGTAGGTATGTGTAGACAGGATGTGTGTGGTGAGGTCTTCTTAAATCATCGTTTTATTGAAATCTCTGGAACACATAAGTTGATGAATTAAAGCAAGTCAAGGTTACTGCTGACTTCAAACCAGAAATATAATACCAGTGGAATATGGTCATTAAGGTCTTGTATGACAGGACTTGTATAAGTGCGACATGAACTATGAATATCAATCTGTCATTATGTGCCAATGTGTTTATTGCTCTGTTTGACAAAAAGTCCTTGACTTTGGAGGAAAGGCGTAAAAAGAAAGAGAGAAGACAGATTGATCATGAGACAGGAGATATCTGTTCTTGGTGATTGTCCTTCAGCAAAGAGCACAGGTTGACGTGCTATACATCTTCTACATCTCTCATACTGTATTTTCACACAAAAATCTCTCTTTTAATCACTCATCTGACAGTTGACAATGAACCAATGAAATCTAAAGTTAAAAAGAGACCCAACATGAACATGGATGACTTTCTAACCTTATGGGAATTTTGGCTTGTGAATTGTTAATTTTATTTTTTTATTTTATAAATTTTCACTCTGTTAAAAACAGGTAATTTATTGTTTATATAAATGTTATATGTACTGTATGGTCAGAGGTCAGAGGGGAGAGGTCAGGTGGAAGCGGAGAGAGAAGAGAGACAAGAGCATGAGGATTAGTAAGAAAAGTAGAAAAATGGTTTCTGGTAAATGGTAAAATGGTATGGTATGTGTTCAATGTGTTCACGATTGGTTTAGTTAATACTTTAAAGACAGATCTCTAAGCAATATATGAATTTGCAAGCATCCTTCACATAGTCAGATGCTGGGCTGATCTGCAATCTTCACATATTTATTTCTTAAATAATGCACTGATTTAGAAGTGGAAAGCTGCAGCCAAACGCGAAGGGCATGTTATGATGATGTGACTGTGGGAAGGGAACAGACTGATTTAGCCACTCAGAAGATATATCGTCTGAATAGGCTGTGTTTTATAAATTCATTCTGCCACTGCTCCCGCTGCTTCAGCAGTGCTCTGTGATTCGTTCTGTGAACGAAAACAGCAGGTGACGCTAACGTCACGTTAGCTATGGTGACATGCAGGCCACTCCCATCCTCCAAGGAACGATGAATGGAAAAAGTTAGAAACTGTGTTGTGACTGCCTATCAATGGACAGTTTCTCCTCAGGAGGTCATATCACTATAATGGACCTGATATTGGTCATGTCTCCATTGTGTCTTCAACTACACCTGTTTCTTCAGAAGGATTGGCACCTGCTCCCCCCATGACGGCTTGCGGCTTTCTCAACGGACAAAACGAGAGTTGCACTCTACAACACACAAATAAGCACAGAATAGTCGATCAAAAGACACATGGTGGCAACTTTCAACAAGAGTCATTGTCCCACAGATACTATCACTTACCATTTAATGCAACTTTCATCCTCCTGGAAGCTGCAGCAGCTGGGGTTTTTTATTGGCCAATGCTGAAAGTTATCATGACACTAAAATAAGTCATTGGCTCCTAAATCAAGCAGTTCTTTGACAGGGGCCTCTAAGGGGCAGATCAATAACCTTATGATGTCATTGTCCCATGGTCCACGGTGTTGATGGCTTTGCGTCTGATGAATGATACAAAACTCATCCAGGACAGTCTGCCCTGTGGCGATGTATTTCCTTAGCATGGAAAGCAGCCGTAATAAATCTCAAAGGGAAATGTTCATCCGGTGTTCCTTGAATTTCTCTCTGAAACCTTCAAACAAGGACTTCAGGCTGGATTTAACAGCTACATGGGAAGAAGGTGGAGAAGTAAAGATCAGTGAATGCTGAATGATTGCTTCATTTGAAGTCACACGAGGCATTCAGTGGCGCCTTTGCAGCATTTCTTCAGAGTTCCATGCTGTGGGCTTTATCACCACCTTCATGGGATTTCAGTTCAGTTCTTTGATTTAGGCACATCCCTCTAAACACTAATTAGACCTATCTACTCACATGAAATGAATTGATCAAACTTTAAGAGATGGTCTGAAAATAAATATTTCAGGTGAATACAATTCCTGCATTACAGAGAAGGTAAAGGAATCTACACAAATGGTCGCACAGTTGCCATGTAAATGCCTATTTTTCAACACATACTACATCAAACCTGATGGTCAAAAAAAATCTCTGTTCATGCATGAAACTGTTACATATGAAAACCTTACATAGTTTTCACGTAGTTGTCACGGTCAACGGTTTCATGCAGACTGAGTGAGTTATCTACAGCCGAACAGATATGTGGATGTTTGTTTGGGTGTATTTGCATTTCCAAAACATCCATTGGCACATAGTAACCCATCATTAGAAAGTATTAACGCAGTATAAATGGTCCTTATAGATGCAAGTTAACAGTAGTAGTTGCAAGTTGTAGTAGAAGTACTGAAGTCTTTTGAAAGTAAAGGGCTTGTCCAGTAGCTTGCAGCGGAACACACCATGATTTGTTTTAAAACACCATCTGTGCAAAGAAGCAATGATGTTCATGCTCTAAGAACTGAACTGAGACGTTTTTTGAGAGCTTTTGTCTGACAGTTGTACATGATTTCTCTCAGGAATATTTCAGTTTGGGAGTTTTGGTTCAAAGCTTACGTTGGCTGACTAAAGGGATCTCATCAGTTATTGTTTATTTCCTTTATTAGTGTTTGGGTACATGTGTTCCTTTATTCATCCCATCTGACAGGATTGTGGTACCATACCCACCTGCTGCCCCTGAGCAAGGTTTTAACTGAGTGTTGCAGAGCCGTAACTCCCGTTTGTGTGAAGTGTTTATTATCTTACAACTTACATAGGAATGGAATGGACTGACAAACCTCCTCCTGCAGATCTCAGAGAATTATGTGGATTTATTTATGCATGACACATTTAAACAGTAAATCACTAAGCATATATTTCTAAAACGACCACATGTTTACGTGAAAAATAAATGAAATGTACACGAAACCTTTCACAGTGTCAGTAATTGTGATGCTAATGTGTGTGGCTGATAAGCATTGGCAAAAGATGTTTTTTTTTGTCAGGTGGCTGATTAATATTCACTGAAAGCTCAGATGTAAGATGTGTTACTTGTGTGTGTGTGTGTGTGTGTAAATACATCAGCGTAAATCAGCACTGAGTGACCGTAATGATGTGTCCCTCCTGCTGGGGTTCATGTAGCTGCATCGAGTACAAAAAGAGACTTAATTACATCAGTGCTCTTTCCCCTCTGTCAGAATTCTCAAAGGGACTTTTAATTGCAACAAGTCATTCCTCAAGTGTTCATCAGACCTTTCTGATTAAATTTCAGGTCAACTGACTACGGAGCAACATACCAGAAGCTGAATGACAAAGTAGGAGCAAAGACGATCCTGAGTTTTTTGTACGTGAGTCCCAACAACAAGAGAAAGGTAATGTCATTAGTTTATTATTCATTATGACTTTGATATGTGTCCTCCATTTGAGTGTTACTGTTACTGCTGGTCAGAAACACTATGTGTATATCGGATACTAGGTGTCACTCATTGGAGTGGCGGTGGCTCGGTGCTGGAGCAGGTCGAATCCCAGACAATTCAAAGTTTCCTTGAGAGACACTAAATGCTATGCTATGGGTTGTGCATGTGTTCACCGTGTGTTTGCATGCTCACTCCAATAGGTGATATGTCAAAAAGTAATAAAATGGGCCTTCGATTCAATACACAGGAAAGTGAAATGAGCAGCAACAGATGAACAAAGAAGAAGTGTTCAATAAGCATAGGGGCTGTTTGTAGTTGTGGATCAGCAGCTACACGATAGAATCCCCAGGAGTCCACGCAGTGATGGTGGCACTGCAGTCTCACTGACACTAAAATGGGAGGAGGTCTCTCAAACCCAAAGATGGCTGAAGATTCCTCTGACAATGATGATGACTGATTAAACTGCTGTCACTGATGACAGCTAGAGCTCATGTAGCTGATGCATGTGATAAACAGGATAAGGATGGGAAGGTGGATGGAGTGCACATCAACACTGTCAATGACTGAACACTGACAGAAAACATACTCAGAAAGGGGCAGCAATCATCTGAAAGGCTGTAAGTGGATGTAACGGAGCTATAGGATCCATGTGATGAGCTAACATGACGGTGGACAGACAGAAGACAGCAAGAGATGATGAGTACATCTGTGAGACAGGAGTGTGACCGGCAGACTAAAACATGTAGAGGATAGATCTTCTTGACTTGAGCTTCATCTGTGAACACGTTTTCCCCTTAGACAGGTAACGGGGAAAGATATTACTTCTAATTTCAAATAATGTATGTTAATGTATGTTCTGAAAATCTCAATCAATTATAGGTGAGACAATGTGGATGAAAGACAAGACGGGCTTCATATCCACAGCTCTTATTCTTCTGCTTTGAGTCAAGTGATGTTCCGAAGCATCGGTCTTTGTTAACACCTCTTCCTCACCTTTGTCATTTTACACCACTCTAATCAGTGCGATAGTTAATTATTGACCCTTAATCGAGAGGACAACCCGCCCAGGATCTACTTCTCAATATCCCTGGAGCCCCTTCTCATATGTTCACATTACATATTCAACTTGAGAGAGAGAGTGTGAGAGTGTAGAGAGAGAGAGAATCTTTGTGACAACCCTGCTTGTTTCTACAGTTGCATACTAATACACTTCTCACAAAAGAATCTGGCCTACCAGTTTTGATGTTGTTTGTGTGAGATCCCGGACCTCACTATCTCTACAATCAGTCTATGAGAAGGACACAGAGACAATGTACATGAAACAAAAACACTAACAACAATATCTACATCAATATCCATATCTGGCACAGTTGAACTTATACACATACATCTTTCTATCCTATCACAAGCCTGCTAATTATTAGAATACCCAACATCTGGTAAACTGCTAAACTGAATTTATAAAAGCTTCTGTACGTCCAAATGAACGTGAGTAATGATAAGTATCTACATTCATACTGCTTGATACTCAAATCCAGTTGATTGGTGCAAATCTAATGCTAAGTGTGATTAACTCAACGGGTCAGTGTACATTGTTCAATGGACTGAAACTAAATCTGGAATCAATCCTCAAGCAAAATGCATATGGTATAGTTTTCATCATCATAATAATAATAATCGGATAATTATAATTCATAATGCTCATTTCTAGTAAACACACCGGCACACATGATTGTGAAGGAGGGTAGCATCACCCCATCATCCTCAGTATGGCACCATGTGACCATTGCTGCTGGCAGACAAAAGCCCCTCTCTCTACCCAGGAGTGGAAACAAATCGGACCTTTGTGGCTGCAGGGGAATAGAGGGAGTGAAGTACTGAACGACAGCAGGGGGGAGCGAAATAGCACAGAAAGAGGAGGAGCGTGAGAGAGATAAGACATCAACTGACAGAAGGCAAGTCGACATACTGTGGAAGGACAAGAAGGAAATGGACGAAGTGACAAAGCAAAAGAAGGGTTAGACGCGTCGTCGCCCAGTGGGAAAAAAAAACACACTGACAACGCAGCAATTACATCAATTTTCATATTGTGGCTTTGTGTTGGGGTCAGACATGGGGGGATGCGTCCGTAAATCACATGGGGGGGGAAATGATTTTAGCTTTTAGACTGAGATTTTGTGTGAGAACACATTATTACAGTAAATGGATGGGGGAGTCAGAGACTGCAATCTCATACAAATGGGTATTGTCTCTAATGGTCTGAAAACAAAGAGGAGTTTTCCCAGGGAAGCATATGACTGACAGATGGATTCAGTGTGCCCTGCCCCACTCTGAGCCTCTCAGCTCTCTTTAAGAAGTACATAACTGTTTTTACCGCTGAAGGTATCAGGTAAATCAACAGTTGCTGCACTAAGGTGTTTTCACTGCAAAGCCTCCGTCGTGTCTGTCTGCCTCCTCAACCGGCGCACACATGCAGTTTTCAAACACAATTACGGCCTTGTGTGGCTCAGACGTCAACAACAGGCAGGTGGGTGGAATATAAATCCACTTCAAATGGGACCTCTCCCACTGTCAAGCATCAAAGTCTTTTGTTCATTGTATCACTTTTGGATGCAAGTGCTGACTCAAAAAAAAAAAAAAACCCTTCAATATTTCATATCCTTGAGCTGTCCTAAAAACAGCAATCACAAAAAGTCTTGCAAACAGAATAAACGATCAAGAAAAAAAAGAAAGACTTTCATTATGATGCATGGAGGAATCATAAATAAATAGGCTCTGTTTTATATGTATATAGTTATATATATATGTATATATATGTATATATATAAAACTCACATCTGCAGATGTTTTAAGTTGAATATAAAGTATAGTACTTATGTGATGTAAACATCTAATGAATGTAGCGAGACAACTGTGGTCAATTCAATCAAAAAATGCAGTATTATTCAGTATTTTCCTTCATATGCACACGATATTGTTGTACTCTATTGTTGTGCTGTACTATTTTTGAAATCAACGAGTGAACGAGTGCTATTGCCGAACCAGTCAGTGAGCTAACAGGTCATTTGTGTAACATTGATGGACCAGTTAGATTTATTTTCAGCCTTATTTTCATGGTCTTCAAATGAAATAGTTTGAACACAATGTGGGTAACTTAACAAGGTCAGGATGAAGATCTTAAAAGATATAAATCACTTCAATAACAGAAGAACGTATCAGTTGCAAATGATGAATGAGTTGTGTTGAAGACAGTTTCGTGGATGTGGTGGTCCATGCTGACCTAGAAGGAATTGTATTTCAGTCATTGTATGTAATAATGGTGAGTGACCTTTGAACTTAAAGGCTAATAGCAAAGCTTAGAGAGAAAGAATACATTTTATTCATTCATCACAGTAAAATTCCCTCTGCACTCACACACACACACACACCTGTGGGTGCAGACACATGGATTTCATTCTGCAATGAATCCTACTGTGAGGATCAAACAATAGTATAAAGAATAGAGAGCCATAGAACACTATGGCCTTGTTTTGATATGGTATGAAGTCAGGGAACAGTAATGCTAAATGTACATCCCAAATGCATATGAAGGCAATTTCAATCAGGAATGAAACACACAGAAGAAATTCATGTTAGATTTGTATGCAATAATCACATGTGTGACAGAGATGGTGATGATTATTACTGTTAATAAAAAACATGCTGTGGTTAATTTGTCACTATGTCTTTAATGCGGCCTCGCAATGAGCCGGTGACTCGTCTAGGGTGTACCCTGATGTTTGAGCACAACCTGTAACTGGAGCAAGCGGAAGATGATCAGTTCTTATTAATAATAATAATAATAATAATATGGCTGTGCATTTTCTGGTTTGTGTTGTGCTGTGAGCCCGAGCGCAGTTTGGACCCAACTAGAGAGAATCAAGCAAGAGAAACCAAGGAAGCCGTTAATTAACAGTTTATTTGAGCAAACAGGGTAAAACAACAAAAAAAAAAACAATGACCGTGGATGAGCCGTGAAGTAAAGAATCTACTCCATGACGAGCGGGTAGGAAAACGGAAAATAATCTTAGTGGAAAAACGAACTGAGGAGGAAAAAACGGACGGACAAGCATTGCAAAAAACAAAAAGGCCTACAAACTAACAAGAGAACAAGGAAAGGTGTGCACAAGGGGGCAGAAACAAGAGCGAGGACTCAGAGGAATGCTATGAGGACTAGGAAATAGCTGGAAGGTCTGGCATGAAGCACGGACAGTCGGGCAGCGGGGTGAAACCACAACGCAGTCTCGAATAATCAACCCATGATACTAGTCTAAATTAACTGTGGGTATTTGGATCTATCACAGGAGTTAAATATGCAGATAATGAAGGTAATGGAGGAGGAAATATGCTCAAGTCTTCTCAAGTTTAACAACATCCGATCAAAGTCCACAGAAATATGATGAATGCTGAATTAAGTCTCTCAAACTCACAGCTTGGGAGGCCGACACTCCATCCATTGTTTTATTTTATTTACTGTGAAGAACATGACAACATTCACACTGAAATGTACCAGTGTGATGATAAATTGTTCTGACGATCAGACGTGATCAGCGTATCCGTCACCAACTGCAGGACACACGTGTCTCACTGCGCGTGCACACACACACACACGCACACACACACAGCATTGTCTGCAGTGAAATGTGTGTGTGTTTATGTAAGTTGGTGATTTCTCACATGCAAATATGTTTTGGGTGAGTGTGAACATTTCTGCACCAATGTCAGTCAATGAGGCTCAATGTTTGTCTTTCTTGTCCTTTCTCTGCTGTCTAAGGAGGATGGATATCACTGTACGTTACCACTCTGTGTGTCACAGTGTCATCATAGGACCCTCATCTGTTGACCTTCCATTTCAGTTCACCCATTATGTGTTTTTTTTTTTTTCCCCGATATACAGAACAGGCACACTAATGGTGCAATATCCCCAGAATGACGTTTTTCAATAATAATAATAATTGATATAAAAAACTCAATGATGATGGTAATTTGGAGAAAACATACCTGGAGCAACCTGATGATGCAAGCAGAATACTTACCAGCACTCATTAAATCAAATGGGCACAATGGAGATGCAGTGTCTTCATGCCCAGTGGCATTTTAAGGCTACGGTTGGTGTGTGTGCCCAATGAGTTGCAGCGAATCAGCCATGCTTTGGTGGATGGAACACTACGCACAGTGGTGACAAGAAAATTGTGGGCAAGCCAATGGATGATGGTTTCGTTTAAGAACACGGTGTTGGGGAAGTGTGTGTGCGTGTGTGTGTGTGTGTGTGTGTGTGTGTGTGTGCAGAACACCTGTCAGCCCTAAGGCACAATCTCCAAATGGCTGTGACGAACAGAGGCAAGAGCCCCAGAGCAACAGAGAAGGCACACAAGAGTAGGAGACATGGGAGAGAAACAAACACAGATGGACAGAGCAACAGAAACGGGCTGATGGAGTGATAGACACAGAGATAAAAGAGGAAGGGATGCAGTTAGAAAGAAGATGGTTCATCTAGGTGAGATGTTGCTTTCCATCTGTGTTCTCTCATTACCATCCACTTTCTCAGCACGGGAATCAAATCTATACAGTTTAATTCCTTTGCTAGTGTCACATCTGGAGCCCTCAACAAAAGACTTAAGTCATGCTAACTGTTCTGAATAAAAGGATGCACCAAATGGCATATGTTCCTATGTTAGTTATTAATGATGACTGTGAAAAATTCATTCTTTCAGTCGTGCACGGCAGATCAAGATGTCTTAACTGGGAACGCTGTTGGTTGATTAACAAAACATGTTGTGTTTGTGTTCCACTCCCACTCTGTTGTAAATAATGAATCTGTAGTTTTGTGCTTTCACACACAGTGCGTCTGCCCTGTGCTAGGCTAGCTCGCCAGCTAAAATGGAAAAGCCAATTAAACCGAGGAGCAGTAACTGACATGTTACTGTTTGTCATGTCTGGCGGGGGAAAGGGCGAGCTAAAATGTCAGGCAGTGTTCAATTAGCCCAGCTTAAATGTCTCAGATCAAGAGACAGCAGTTGCGTTTCATAAGCTGGATCAAACAGATGAAAGCACCTAGTCGATGTGGTGGACATGGCAGCGGGAAGAGGAGAAGTGATAATTATGAAAGCATGTATCAGCTGTTTTTGCTTTCATGTGCTGCACTTGGAGACGTGGCCACAGTTTCTGATAGCTGCTGTTTCATGAATATTCATAGTCGTAGCGGGAGTGATTTGATTTGCTATGCACTGTCAATGTCGACAGTTGGCTAAGTGAACTGTTCCATGCAGACACACAAATGGACTGGGGGTACGTTGAACAGGAAAGTGTTTTCCTTTGGGTCTTGTCCTTTGTAATTGACAACTAGTTTATTTAACAGGCCCTAAAATACACTGAAATGATTGACAATATAACTAACATTTCATGAGTATATAGATAGATAAAAGAAAATGGTAAATGGAAAAAAATGAATTAAATGGTAAAATTTATCCAGAGATTTGTACTGTAGAATTATTTTCCATTAAACCTAACCAATTTTATTTCTCAGTCAGGAAAACATTGGCTAAGAACAGAATTTGTCAGCGGCGTCTCACCCTTTTAGACTTGAATGGGACCTGAAAGAACAAGGAAGCCACAACAGGTCATTAGATAAACAAGACTGTGAGCCCACTCCATTGAAGACACCCAGGACCTTGGAAAAGATCTGCAATAACCCTGAAGGTCCTATTTGTTCATTTTTCAAAAAGCTTCACTCCATATCCAATTCAAAGTCGAGGCCATAGCCAATTCGAAGGACTGCTGTTTGCCAGCAGCAGTCATCTCCTTTATTTACATGTGGGACGACAGGCAGAACGGTCGCAGCTCTGTTGTCATTATGTTAAGCCCGCCCACCAACTCTATGCCCAATGCGATTAGTCCAACCGGCATTTGGATTTTACAGATTGCAACTGAATAAAGCTTTGTAGATCTACCCTGGCTGCAAATAAAATGAGGATCTTGTAGGCAGACAAGGTGTTGGAGTGGTGTCTAGAAATGTTGTTCTCCATGAATCCGAAATTACATGGGCTGTCCCATTATTTCTAACAAATTTTCTGATTTTCTGATTCCGATTTTGACTAGAACCGGTTATTAGTCAAGATTTCATTGGTCCTTTAGTCACAGTAGAAATAAATGATACGGGAACGGGAACTCTTTAAGGAGCTGCATCACGTAAAAAAATCAAAACCTTTTAGCTTTAAGTTATATTTGAAAGAAAAGACTCAGGAAGTGGTCTCAGTGGTTACTGTGAAGTTCATAACTGTATGCCAGGTAAGAAATCTAAAGTGTGGCTTCATTTTGAGAGATAATGTTATTTGTGCTAAAGTTAAACAAATTTAAAAACATGTTCCTATGCTATCTTTTCAACTTTTGGAATCAGAATAAGTTGCATTCATTTCTTGCAGCAACGAGCATCAGGCTCTTGTGTCTTGTGTCTTATTTAAATGTGAGATCAAATGTGTGACTTGTTAGTACCAAGCAACTTGTCGGCCACATGAGGAGTGATATTCTGAAGAATATAGAATCAATCCCCTCTGGTGTCTCTAATACTCTCTAGTACTATAATAAAAGCTAGATTTCTGTCCCTGGGAGTGTTCTGCAGAGGCTGTAGAGAGGGGTCAGTGGAGCAACACAGCACAATATCACATTTTAGCACAAACCATCAATATGAATGGTGTAGGATGGTTTCATGAAGACCTCCATCCCATAGGTGTACTGCACAAAAAAAACTCAACAAACTAGGCTCATACAAACTAGCGATGTTCCTCCAGAGTCACAGGCACAGGTTTGAAAGCAGCGTAGTGTGAGAAATGACTCCATTGAAAAATCACACATGCACTGTATGATGCTCAGGGACAGCAAATATAACTCAACCTACTCAATTCATGTAGGTGGGACACAATAAGCAGTGAATTTGTCAACACCTGCGTTTATGTTTCAACTGAAAGAAAGACACGGTGGTGAAGTGGTCACTTTAAAAAATGTCCTTGGTGTAAACGTATATGTGTGTGTGTGTGTGTGAATGGTTGTCTGTCTTTCATGTGGCCCTGCGATGAGCTGGCGACTCGTCCAGGGTGTATCGTGTAGTGCGTCTATTGTCAGCATTAACCGTAACTTTGTATCGCACACCGCTCGAGTGAATGTGAATTCACAAGAGTCGGTTTGCTGAGCGTCTTAAGCGTCAACTTACTGTAACTCAACTTAATTTGGTCAAAGCACAGCAAGTTTGTGGAATTGTTTTTGCAGTCATTTGTATACTACTACTACTAATGTAATAATGTATTATTATTATTTTTGAACTTTCAAACAATGCTACAGCACATCATCAAGTATGCTGGCAGGAAAAAAAAACTACATTTTTGTACATGGAACAATTTAGCAAATTTCACATGTAACTGTGCCACAGATGATCACAGATAATAGTCATGACATTTCTGGTGGATTGGGTTTTTTTGTTGTTTTTTTTGTGTGTGTGTTTGTGTGTGTTAACTTCATCATCTCCAGACATGATTGTGGTGGGTTCTGTGGTGGCTGAAAATGGGAACGATCCATGCGTTTTCTGCACCTAATTTGGACAGACAAAGAAGCAATAGGAAGGAGTTCCTGGAGTTCTGTGCTTTATGTTTGTCATATCATACCATCAAAACTCAGCAGATGGTTGGATTTTTTTTTTTTTTTTTAGTTATATTTATTTTTTTAGGCTTTTGCGGTTTGCTTCCACGTATGTAATGTGGCAGTTGTGCAAAGTGAATTACTGCATTCATAAATATAACAAATGTCTTATTGTTCTGGCACAAGAAAGATTTCACATTGACTGCATTATGTTGAGAGGTGTTTGTCTTTGGGACGCTGTGTTTACAAAAGAGCGTGAATAATAGCAAAGAAGGAAAAAAAACACAATATAATCCACTATAACAAACATTTCCTGGAATTATTATGGCAGTGTAAAAACAGAAAATGGGACAAGTCCTTTTCAATCAGTCATGAGGCCTGTTATTTCTGAAATATCCGTCAAAAGAGTCTGTTACTCCTCAGGATATTGTCATACAGAGACTCTCTGTGTCACAGCTGACGTTTTCATGCTCTGTAAGCATCTGAAGAAACTTTCTCATTGGACTCCCGCATGCGTCTTCCTCTATGTTCCTCATTGTCTTTCCTCTAACAAGAGCCAGAATTCCTCTTTCACAAAGGGTTCAGGCCAGGGTGAATATTCCACATTAGCATTAGACTGCCTCAGAAAAAAAACTACCTAAAACAAGACATAACCAAATAAAGGTCATGTTATTTTAAGGAACAAGAAATGACTAAACTACAACTAAAACACCCAGTGTTGAAACCTATTTACAGATTCATTATTAACTTGTCGTTCAGGTACAACCAGCTACTGTATTTGTACTTTGTATTTGTCCACAATGTCCACATCCCGACTTCCTGAAATCAACAACCATCTCCTTGGTCTTGCATATGCTCAGGAGCAGATGATTCCCGTTTCACCGCTCCACAAAGTCATCAATAGGTTCTCTGTACCACAACTTTTAAAATAATCAAAGGCAAACTAATGCCCACAAGCAGCATAGCAAATGACTCAGCTCTGAGGTGTGTGTACACTACATTCTGCAGAAGACTCCAAAGACTCTGTTGCTGATCAAAAACACAAGTTCAAGCTTTTCACAGAGATACCACACTAATCACATAAAAATGATCTGACTTCATGCTGCCTCTGCTTGTTTACAGAGGCAGACTCTCTCCCCAGTGTGCTTTTACACTTCACTTCAAGAATTCAGCATTATGGCAACATAACATGGACCTTAAATGTGGCATGTACCGTAGCACACATGAAAACATCTGGCTTACCAGTTTAGATGTGACTCCTCCTCTGGCTGCAGGGTGAGGCGCTGTAGCTGTTTGTTGTTCTCCTGTTTTGCAGGTGACTCTTTCCGATCATCTGCTAATGTAAACCTAATCTTGAGTATTTTTTATTATCTATCCCACATGCAGACGATCATCAAACCAGTAAACCCGGTTCCATCTCACGAGTTCATAGTTATATTCAGTGTGAGAGAAATGGTCCTGTTGTGCTTCTGTTACTATAACTGCGGCCACATCAAAGGAATCAGGACAAGAACCCCCAGTCCAACTCTGTACCTTTAGTGGAGTAACAAGACAATGTTCTTGCAATCAAACCTCTTTTGACCAATTCTGAGAAACATTCAAAACATTACTATTCCATCCATCTTATATTATGCATATTTCACTTTATGTGTCATATTTTCCACCAAATGACTTCTAATAGTGTGGAATGTGAGTGTAGGGTGACGATATGTTAAGCCGGAAAATATATTTATAGACACTAGGGCCTCTATTTCGATCAATGACGCACGGTGCCATGGCAGCACGGAGGTCATTTCCAGACTCTGCGCTCAAATGATCTAACTAACAACTGCATTTGCGTTACAAATAAAACCATGAGTGTGCACATAAATATATTCATCAAAGACACATTCATAATATTAACAATGATAACAATATTAATTATAATCAGAATGATCCAATCACAGTAATAATTATCATCTTACATTGTAATAATGACAAATGAAATTGTGAAACCATCTGACCAATCATGGCAACACACACAGGTATTTAAACACACCTGTCAGGTAGATGCAGTCTGTCAAGACGGCGCTTTCCCTTCGTGCACCAGCAGATCCGAGTACAAATCAAAGTGATCTGTACTGAGATATGCCGTTTGGTTTGTGGCATGTACATCACTCTGTCCTGGACTGAGTGTACACGTTAGGTAGACGTCATGTCTCTGTGGTGGGAAACTGCCTGACTTTGTTCACATTCTCAGCGTTTCTTTTTCCCCAATAGAAATCCATGTCAAACATGGCCAAGTATTTTCATTCATTCATCACAGGGCCACATACAGGACAGACAAACACAAACACACACACACACCTAGGGGCTATTGAGAGTAACCAGTTGACCTCAGCATGTTTTTGGAAGTGGAAGGAAACCAGAGAACCCACGAGGACATGGGGAAAGCATGCAAACTCAACACAGACAGATCCCAGGTCAGGAATTGAGCCTGGGACCTTCTTGCTATGAGGCCACTACTAACCACTCCGCCACCATGTCACTATTGCAGGCTATTCCTATTGCAGGAAATTAGGCATAGATTTATAGAGCAGTCAAAATCCAATTACTGTTTGAAATGGAAAATATAAAGTTAATTTCATTCATATTCTATTTTACAATATTACAGCTCGGCAACAGCAGAATGAGCTAAAGTATTTCTTACACACTTCTTATATATCCTTGAGTCTGCATGCTTCATTAACCTTTGTCATTTTGAATGTTTTTTCAACCTTTTTGGACTCATAATTTATCGTCTCCCCCACCCCCCAGACACACACGCACACACACACATTGTGTAGATCTACAAAGTAAATTTGTCTCTTTCCTCTGTGGAATCCTCAATTAAAGAAAGGAGAAGGTTTATTTAGTCGGTGCTTTCATACATTATGTTCCTTCCTCCTCTCTTCTCACCTAGAGCACAGTGTGCAGTGTGTGGTGAGCAAAGCTGAAAATTAGTTTGTGTACAGTATGTGTCTAGGTACTAATCCTGTGACCGGTGTTGTTTGTCTTAACACTGAGGTAGCAGGTAAAACACTTCCAACAACTGCACAGCTTGGAGTTGTCCTGAGGTGACAATGAAAAAGACTTATTACGTATTTGTCCTTATCCATCCTAGTCCTCATTCCCTGCGTTTTCATGTTTGTTATGTCCACTTTTGAACTGCAGATTTTCTTTCAAACAAAAAAGAAAAGAAAATGTATAACAATAAAGCACTTAAAATATAATTGTTTTCTGCAACATAATAACTGAAATTGATAATTTAAAGATGAATGAATCATTTCAAAATGATGAAATGATAAATGTCTGGATAAGTAGTGTAAAACATATATTCCTGACCATAAACTGAAACTTATTTATGTGATAACAGACAGATGACAAACATCCTGTGACCACCTGTGGATTCCTGTACCTGCACTGCTTCTAGACTTCACCCATGAACACAAATAAGCCTGCAGTGTCCCTCGTGGACTTGAACACATATCAAGTTAAAGAGCCCCACAAGTCTGCTATGATGCTTAGAGATACTATGTGCTTTAACATCGACTGATTTAATTATATTTGCATTTCATATTACCCAGGGATTTCGTTTTGATTTCATGGGGACTTTCGCAGAATTTATTAAACTACGTTGGACCTCTAAGAAAAGAAGGGAGCTCATGGGAAATTAGTGGTTTGAAAGCGATTCTGAGCCGCAAAGCCAATGAGAATGAAGAGAGAGAGATGAACGGCAGACGTGCGAGTGATGAGGCGCGCGCAGTCTTTCCACTTGGAAAAACACACATGTGCTGCAAGATTTCACCCTGATTATGCCATCAAGTCTCTGTGAAACAATTGATTAGCTGAGATATGGAGTCATCAGTGGAGAACTGTGAAGTTGTAAGACACTAATCTGCATATAATGTGTTTCCTATCTCAGGTCTGGTAATGTGTCCTGATTGCACTGTCACTCCAAGTTTGATATTTTCAGTAATGGACATCACAGCCTGCACAACACACTGTAGAAACAAGTAGGAGTTTAACGATCCATCGATCTGTATGGATATATATTGATTGGTTAAACAATGATCCAATCAAATAGATACAAATAAATCTAACCATTGATATAATCACCGTCCTTTAGATGACACGCTGTTACTTTGAAATGTCTGTTACAAGCTGTCTCCACCAAACGCCTCACGCTTACGTGTCAAACAGCGCTAGGGAAACCAGAAACCAGAGAAACAACAAGCCAATAAACGACTTGTGATATACGAGACATATCGTCACAAGATGAAATTCTCAGGTCACATGACACACCTGCTTCAGGAGGACATGCTCATGCTAATGTTAGCATGATAACAGTAGCATCAGCATCAACACATCTTCTGGACATAAACGTGTGTATGAAAATTGCTGTTCACTAGACATTAAATATAAATGACTTACCTATTTTGTAGCATGGAAAGGATGTATTTATTAATAATTGACTTAGAAATTCCATTTACATTTTAACTGTCTGAAACGTTTCAGCAATAAAACATCAACATGCTTTTGTTTTCTTTAGGTGAAATGTGATTACTGTGATAAATTGGTTTATAATATTGTCCTGTATTGACTGCAGGCCTTTGTATCGAATCAAATCAAAATTGTTTCGTGAGGCAAAGATAGTATCATTGTCCAACATCATAATTACATGGTTACGGTGAGAAAGAAGAGATGTATCTTCTGAAAGCTGCTAACAGTGCGACATGAGTCTGGGGAGTTACACCCCTACTGAACAAGTCACTATCGAGAAAACATACATGGAGGAACATCAAAGACGATATGTTGTACTCAAATGCATATGTACATCACAACTCAAAAGGCCTTTGTCCTTAACATCATATCTTTATGCCTTTTTCCCTATAGATCATGCTGCTAACTGATCCAGAAGTAGAGAGCAGTCTGCTGATCAGCTCTGACGAAGGAGCCACCTACCAGAAGTATCGACTGAACTTCTACATCCTCAGTCTGCTCTTCCACCCCGAGCAAGAGGACTGGATTCTGGCCTACAGCCACGACCAAAAGGTGAGCGGAGGGGCAAGGCTAGTTTAGCGGGCAGTTGTTCAAAAGGTATCAAAAGAATCTAAGAGTTCCATCAGACAAACAAGTGAACAAGTGCCGAGCCTCCAAGCACGATGGGTTTGGAATCCTTTTTAGCTCAAAGCACACATTCAGAGTTCAAGAAGTTTGTTTGATGGGGAGGAGTGGTATGCATAATTCAAGTAGTTCCTGTTACAGACGTTGAAGAAGAAGAACAAAGAAACAACTTATTTTTGGGGTTGGGAAATTGTACAGTATTGTACAATACTGTATTGTTTTGTTTTAGATAAATTCTGATTCATAAAAGGTTCTATACTCCATGAAGGTTAAACTGAAGAAAATGTAATTCCTCTTTCAACAACTACTCATAAGCTATTAAGAATAGCTAGTTAGGTAAGAAAAAAGTGCTACGCTGCAAATATGTCTTAACTGTAATCTCAGTCACATACCAGAAATGTGTGTGGGTGTAAGGTGTCAAACATTGAACATATAATTACTTTAATTACAATTATTAAAAAACATAAATAAAAATGTAAATAGATAAATTAAAAATTAAAATAAATAAAATGAACAGTGAACAGTGACAATATACAGTTAACTGAACTATATTCATTTCACATTATTGCCCTTTGTCCACAAAACTACTGATGAGATCAGCACCAAACAAGCATGAACAAAACTTGGGGTGAATTTCAAACGGTGTCTTTTATAGGAGGGGATATATAAGAATAAATAATTGTACACAATATAGTGAGCCTGTGTGTGTGTGTGTGTGTGTGTGTTTACAAAGAGCATTTGCATTAATAAAATGGTTTCTTGCAGCTCGGTCTAGATATATCTAATGTTTCACTTGTTATGAATAATGAAGGTGCTCACTTTTGGGGTGTGGAGTAGTGTCTCTCTCTCTCTCTCTCTCTCTCTCTCTCTCTCTCTCTCTGTGTGTGTCTCTGAGAGAGAGAGAAAGCATGCCTCACATGCAAGTAAAGTGTTACACAATTCTGCAATGATTGTCTGCCTTCATACCTCCCTACATGTTGACAGAGACAGGTAGTAATGAGCTCCCAGTGTGTGCTTTCCAATGAATGGGGCATTGCAGGGCCAGAGGAGTGACTTGACATGACGTGTAACACGCATCTTGTGTGGCATCCACCATCGAGGTCGGAAATTGGAACACGGCGTGTTTACCTTTGCTGATGTTGTTCATTCACTGTCCAGAAGGCAACAAGCTCCCAAACTTTGCTGTTTCCCCAATTTGCAGTTGACAGTTGACAGCCGGCTGCTAAAAATATCTTCCGCTGCTTCTTCATCTCCTGGTGATCAGTCACACACATCTACCGGAATGGGGAATGGGGGGAGGATGTTACAAGTTTGTGACCTCGGCTGCCGGTTCACAGAACAACTCTGAACCCCCATTTCACATCCACACCTTGTGTGAAAAAAAAAGGGATTCAATTAGTTCTTCCTTCCAACAGACATACGTAGTAAAATTTTCATGCAAGGTTGATAAAGTGCAGACAGACAATGATGTGAAAATGTGAAAATCTCCAATGACATTTATTTGCCATCATTTGTCAAACCCTATAATGACAGTAATCCTGCACTCAGCACTCAAACTTGTCTCCAGCAGCTTTTAGCATCATTTTTTTCCATTTGTAGATGGAGGGGGACTTTTGCAGTTGCAGAGGCTTTCCCCCTCCACCACACCTCTCAACCTCTCTCTTCTGCTGCTCGCTGCCTCTTCACTGTCACTTGCTTGGCTACATAGGAACTTGAGGGAGCGTAATTAGTCAAAGTGATTTCCTGCCTGCCTTCCTCTCACAGCCTCACTGCAACTTGCTTGCATCTGCGTAGCACAGCTTGGCATGGGTGTCATGGAAATCTCTACATGTGCCGTTCGTCTCCTGTTGTCGGGCGTCAGACATAAAAAACAGTCTCAGTGAGCAGTCTGTGTATTTGGAGGGACTTATTAAAGCGTCTGCAGTGGAGAAAATTGGCTTTAAAAAAGCCATCTATAAATGCTTTTTCCTGTCATAGGTGTGGGGAGATGGAACTTCATCAGTGATTTTCTGTGATGATGAATGAAAGAAAGAATTGTTCATGAGCACCACGGTTATGGCTGATGAGTGTTTTCAGGAATGTTAAATTCCATTGAAGGCACAAATTAAAAATGCTTGACATGACTTATCGGCAAAATAGTCGTGATCATCTACGATTGTAAACTGTTGTTCCTTCATGCTTTTTAAATGCAGTTCTTTACTTCATCCTTTGGATTAGAGTGTATAAACACCGGCTGAAAATAAATAGATATAAACAGCCACATTTTGTTATCTGCTAATAAATAATAATTTACATATTATGCATGGTTACTCATGCTTAAAATGGAAAAAGTCCAGCCAGACGCGTTGGAATAAGTTTTATGCCTCATTAAATTGCCGCGGTAAGCCACAGAGTAAACGGATTTGTCATTGTACTTTGTTAGAGAATGTCAGAGTGTTTGAAGATAAAAGGACTTAAGTGAGTGTGTCATGCTGTCAAAGTTTTTGATTTACTGAACTGCCAACAGAATATATTCAACAGTTCTCATCCTGTTATTTGATTTAAAGTAGTTTAAGTGGTTTTTAGTTATTCGCAGTTCATACCAGTACACTTTTTAAGAGCGCCAGACCTCCACATGCCCAAAAAAAAGTGAGTCAATTCCTTGATTAATTATAGTTTTCTTGCTATCATGCATTGATCCAACTGAATTTACATTGTGAAAGTTTAGGTGGACCAAAGTCATCAAACTCCCCTTTGCTTTCACACATAATGACCACAAAAGACAAAGATCACAAAGATCAAGACCACAAATGGAATTCATACTTCTCCAATTGTCAGTTTGGTGTTAATTGTGTGTGTGTGTGTGTGTGCGTGCATACATGTGGGTGTGTCTGTGGGAAACAAATTAGGACTGACCTTCTTTGACTCTTCAGATTTCTGTTGCATATGTGAAGACCCAGAGGTATTAAAGGTGTGGAAATGCTTGATGCTACATATGTACATGCAACGATGTGTGAAAGTGTCCTGGGAAAATCACCTCGAGGGCAAACAAAGCACATGAACCTTGTCAGATACAAAGTAGTAAATGTGATCAACTGCCTAATTACTTCCTGGTCCCCGGTCGTCTTGCAACAGCTCTACAGCTCAGTGGAGTTCGGGAGGAGGTGGCAGCTGGTGCATGAGAGAGTCGCCCCGAATCGTTTCTACTGGTAAGTAAGAAGGTATGGACGACAGAAAAGACAAAGATGAGACATCAGTTAGACATGTGATGACCTTCATACAAGAATACACAGAATCTTACTGATTCAGATCATTTCCATTCGTCCTCTCCTGCCTGCTGTGGTTACGGGTTGTGGTTGTGCTGGAGCCAATCCCAGTTGTCAAATCCCAGTTATCAAATGTCATTTTAAGTTGAGTAAAATGAACCGTTTCATGCATTGAATCCACCAGCTGTTAGCCCTGTTAAACTGGTGGATACGGTAGGAACAGATTTCAGAATGATCTTCATGCACTCTTGGTCGTTTGGAAGGCTGAATCACAATTTACTTCATTGTTCCAATCCAAAAATAATGAGGGGAGAGAGACATTTTTGACTGAGAGAAAATACATGCTTGCCGTGCAGACGTCAACATGAATAAAGGTTGGAACTGTTAATCAGCCATAACATTGCTGTTGATGCTGTTTGTGAGTCACTGTCTAGCTACGAATAATTGTGCCAAATGTTTCCTGACTACATTTATTATTTTTTTTAAATAATTGGTCCAAAAATTACAATGACATATCTGTAAAAGATATTCCATAGGTTATCCACTTCCTGAAAAATGAAGTTTTGACATTGTAAAAGTCCCATCCAAACCAGTCACTGCCTCTCTCAAATGTAAGGTTAGATAAGATTTCCATTATTCATGTGTGTGACATGGCTCATCTTCCTCAGTGGCAGACAGCTCCATCATGTGACCATCAGTGTTTGGCAAAATTAGAAATACATTTGCACAAAGATTGTCGGTCTGATGTTTCTGATCTAACTGAGCTTCCACCTGGATGTTGTTGCTCAGTCAACGTGAAGCGCAGACAAAGAGCTGGCCTTTAATTGCTACACTGACTCCTGGTCTACCATGTTTTCAACTGCTAAATGGTCTCACCTCCAGCTTGTCGGACCTCTGTACAGTAACTAGCACATAACAAAAAGCTTTCACCTCAACAACGGGAAGAGAATTGTCAGGGAAGTAACGAGCGAGGCAGCAGTGAAGGGAGCCTCGAGGGCTGATACTGCCGAGGCTCTTAGAGTTCTATTTTGGGCCACACACTCTGTGGAAGGTCTAGTGGAATCCGTGGTAATGAGGCTGCAGAAGGACTTTTATGAATACTGTACATACAGCACACAAACATAGAAGGGAAATGAAGACGTATTAGCTTTGTTATTTGGTCATGCTGAGCCTGCTCTAGAGTATCAGGTGTAAACACTGTTTTTTGACTTTAATCAAGTCCCAAGTTGATATAATTTGCATACATTTACATACAGTATCTGTACAAAAACTGTGTGTGATACACAAGGCAAAAGCTCCATCTCCTAATTGATGGAAAATAACTTAAGGTTAAAATGTCTACAATTACCTACGGAGTCAACCAAAAACTGACTCTGTGTATAATTTAGACTTAAATGAGATAATTACCACAAACAATACGAAAGAATTGCATAGATATATATGAATGTTAAGTTGACAAATCAGACTCTTTAGGCTAAATCAGGTACTGAGTGGTGGTGAAAATTGAATAGCTTGGACAAACCACAAAGGTTCTCAAAGTTATCCTTTGTCCACCCCACATTGTTGTTCGGGTAACTTAATAGATTGCTCAGTAAAGATGTAAATGTGCCATGTCTCACAGTTGTATTTCATCAGGAAACTCAATACGTGTAATCAGTTACAATGATAAAAAAGTATGATGGATGGTCTCTGCTGTCTGCTTCTCATTCCCTACCACAAGTTACTTTTCCACCTTACTTGTCAATACATTCTCTCCTTTTCCTCCTCTTTCCTTCTTCCTGTCTCCACCACTCTGTGTCTGAGGGACCTGAACATTTTGATCACCCCCTGACACACACACACAGACATAAAAAGCATCTATAAACAAGACCAAATCATAATTCCGATAATCCACTCTTCATGTTTATCATCAGATAGTAGTTATACATCCATGGCGTGTGATCACTTTACTCAGACAGCAGCATTTGCATATATCATATGACCGCAGACAGAAGAACGCTGGTGACGTTTCTGAAAACTATTTGTCCATATTTCAGGTCAAAAATGGGTTTGGACAAAGAGCCAGGCTTAATTCACCTGGAAACCATCGTCTCTGAAGGACGTGAGTAATTGATGTCTCGTCTCTTGTTCTGTTCTTTGAGGATCGGGCTGACGCAGAGAAGGGTTCAGTGTTGTGTGGATGCTTCTGTTGAGATGAAATAAAGAAATGAAATGAGACCAGTTCCACCTCGATAATTTGATGATTTGATTCGATACAAAGGCCTGTGATGTATAAATGACTATTATAAACCAATTAAATGGGATCATCAATGATCACATTTCACCTAAAGAAAAAAAATACAAAGCATTTTATCCGCTTTGACTCTTTTATTGAGGAAGTATTTCAGAGGGTTAAATGCAAATTAATGTTTAAACTTCACAGCGATAGATGTACTTAGACGATTATTTCCATCATAAAATACGACTGAATATAAACAAACCCTGTATTATAAACACAGACACTTAGATATATTTAATGTATAGTGAACAGTATTTTTTAACGTTCAAGTGCAGAAGATAATATATTTGAATATTTTCTTGTGGTTCAGCTGTCGGTCAGACGTGCTGAGCAGCAGCAGGATTCACATGTCCTCGTGATGCTGGTTTGTCATGTGACCTGAGTATTTGTGTATTAACTCGTTTCTGCGACGTCATCGCAGTCATTTCCCGACAGCAGAGTGAGTCTGTTTGATCGAGGCTGAGTTCAATGGAAACAGCGTGTGGAAGAAATTTCTAAATGGTAGTTGAAGTTTTAATTAATTTGACTGATTTGACAGGGATTAACCAATTCATATATCCATATAGATTTTGATTTATCTACTGGCCAGGTTATGTATTGCGCTTGAGCTTTCAAAGACGACTTTGCTTTCCAGACCTTCAAAAGCGTCTATGCCACCTTTTGGTCAGACACCTTTAAGGTCAGCAAAATAACCAAAAGAATGACAGCACACATAGCAAAAATCAGTTGTGTCAGATGTTGCGGTCACAAGGCCAGAGACTATCACCATTGATCACGTGCATGTGGGGGGGGGGGCTGACACACATTTGGCAGAGGCTAACATGTGAAGACAGGCTCTCTAGCAGAGCTGTGATTGAAGGCAAAGAAAGCAATTGGCCTCTCTGCTCATCCGTCTTCCTCTCCAACCGGCTGCAAGATTAGTGGGACCACTTTATTGACACGAGTAATGCAGGGCCGCTGGGCTCGGTGTGAAGGTTGCCTTTCTTCACTGACTGATACCAGCGCTGATGCCATGACTTGACGGGAATGTGTGTCTTTGTGTGTGTGTGGGAGCAGAGGCGCTGTATGTCACCTGTAAGCTGCAGAACTGCACCGACGCCAACAAGGGCAAACCATTCCCTGGCCACATTGACCCCAATTCTCTGGTGGTGCAAGATGAGTATGTGTTTGTCCAGGTAGGTGATTGTCAAGTTTGCTCCGTGAAAAGTATTACAGCAGTGAGGCAGACACTGTAAGGATTTTTTTTTTTACTCCTAAATTTCTAAGGTCATGGTTTAGAAAGGTGCTATTAGTGGAGCCTTATGTGCATCTGGCTTGAAAAATGCTCTGTTTTTTCTCTCTGTCTCTTTTGTAATGTACTCACGTATTGGTCACCTTAAGGTGTCAACTGGGGGCAGGCCAATCTACTACGTGTCTGCAAAAAGAGATGTCTTTACACCCATGAAGCTACCCAAGTACGCCTTACCCAAGGTAACACACACAGGCTGATTAAATGATCAGATGCTCTCAAGATCAGTAACAGTAATTAATTGGTCCCAAAGAGTATGTGTGTCTTTTTTTTATCTCTTCCACTGCAGTTCACTGCACATAATAGAAGATAACTCTAGCCCTTAAGCTTTGTTTTGTACTTTGACAGTAAAACAGCAGTTGATCACTGGCACCATGTGTCACACCCTCTGTTATTTATGGGACAATCAAGTCCAAGAGTGAGTCCCACTGTGTTTCCTCACTTGTTATTCCATGCTGGGTTACATGGCCTTTCTTGTCATGTCCTCAGTGACAATTAAACATGTTTTATTCGATCAGGCCCCGGGCACCCAAGGCACTGTCAGCTCACTGCAAGGTGTTTTTGGAATAGTGTGACTTTACGTGCATAATCATACCAGTTTTATTCAGTGTTATTTAATCAGATTTACAAATTCTAGTTTACTATGAGAGTATGAGTATGAGAAAAATATTCTATATTTGTGTTTCCTGTCTCTAAAGGAACAAATTAAAACTAAGATTGACTGTTTTCTTATTTCATTAACTTATATTGTCAGGAATAGATAGTGTCTTGGATTAAAACAAAACAAAACATAACGTAGCAGTAAGGTTTTTTATACTTTAAACAGCAGAATGTGTTCAAGGAATGTTAGAACACATCCACATCCACTGTTGTTCATTGTCCTGATTTACTTACTAAGTACTTACTTTACCAGTCTTTTGGTCCAAATTGGTTCCTATAACAATAATAAAGAAGAAAAAGAAACAAACAAACAAAAACGTGTTTTCACCAGTGCAGTGATGATTCTGTTGTCCCATTGTTCCACCAAGGACTTACATGTAATAAGTACGGATGAAAACCGTGTGGTGGCAGCTGTGCAGGAGTGGAACCAGAATGAAACCTATAACTTGTATGTGTCGGACACATCGGGGGTCTACTACACTCTGGCTTTGGAAAACGTTGTCAGCAGCATGGGCCCTGAAGGAAACGTCATGGTCGACTTATATGAGGTAAACAACATTTGTCTCATTACCTGTGCTTAGATGAAGCAAATCATGCTGTGGTTCTTTCTTATGGATGGTATTATATCTTTACATGCAGCCTTCATTGTCTGGGTTTCAAATTCTGTGTCTTTAAACATCTCTGTTGATGATTGGTTAGTGAGAGTATGTTTTAAAAAGTATTTTATGGGGTAGATGAAAATGAACCATATAGGCCTGCAGTCTTCAGAGCATGTTGTATGAATACAAATCAGATTCAAAGTGCTGACATCAACAAAAGCAAGGGGATTGGGATATAGATTTTTATAGAGCCTGAGATTATTTCTTTGTTTGATAAATAACTGCAGATATCGGTTCATGAAATACACCTAATCCATACAAAGAAAGAGGTGTTTCTGAAGCTCTGCTCTGCATAATTTTAAAAAGGAATCAGCTGCACTCATTGAATACATCTACATCTGTTTTTCTTTGTTTGTTCTTGTTTTATATATATATATATATATATATATGTGTGTGTGTTTTTAACACATCTACATCTCTAAAGGGCATAATTTTGCAGCAGAGCAACCTCTAGGTCTTGTTGGACCTGGAATGAAATCTTATCCACGGTCTTGACTGAGGTTGGCACAGTGAAGTGTCATTGTTGGATGCATCAGTCAGTATCCCTGAACTATTCCCTGGGGTATCCAGCAAGAGCTCAGCATAATTTAAGAATCACATTGATTACTTGCAAATCCCCCCGACACGCCATCATTTTCCTCTCAATGTCTGTGGCTCTACTTGGATTTGTCAGGAATACAGAGAAGGTAGGTCAGTGTGGTACTTTACTCTGGGGTTTGTTTGTAGTGGCTCTTCAGTGTACCGGTTTCATTTTAGCAATGCGACTACAAAATATTGAAATAATAATAATAATAACATCCCTCAGCGATATAAAGTATGCGTTAGTGTTCATTTGTGAGCTCTCTGCTCTGTGTTTTTGCAGGTGGCAGGAATAAAAGGGATGTTCCTGGCCAACAAAAAGACAGCAAACCGAGTGAAGACGCACATTACTTACAACAGAGGCAGAGACTGGCGTTTACTCCAGGCTCCAAGCAAAGACCTGAGAGGGAACGACATCCACTGTGTACTTGTGAGTTTCTTAGGATCTGTGCGCATCCATGAATGTTTGTATACGTGTACATCAGCATCAGAGAGAGGCTTTGACAGAAGGTGAATAATCCCAGCGGCTCAGAAGGAGCAGTGGCCGTCAAAGCTCAGTGCGCTGAGGCAGCAGAGAAGAAAGGTCAGCCATTTTGATTCACGCCAATAAGCTGATGCCGCAAACACAGAAAGAAAGAGATGTCATAGTGAAAAGCACTTTTTTTACATTTTGAAGCATCGAAATTGTGGCTTTTTGCTCTGTGGATTTTAATTTGTTTCCAGATGTTTCTGTTGAGTCTGAGGCTAAATTCAAACTGGCTGAAAACCATAGCATGAGCCAGACTGTGATAAAATAGGTAGTTGTCTGTGTCATAGAATGTCTGTGGCATTGCCATTTGTGTACATTAACATACTAGAAATGACCAGTCTTTCAAACTCCACAGATATGGAATCGATCCAATCGATCGCGCTGTGAGGCGACAGTGCTTACCACTGGCCCACCGTGTCGCCCACTAGCCTTTCATATGAATTTAAAAGAGTAATCAGCCCTTTTTTGGTAAAGCAATTAGCCATCCTGTGGTATGCCGTGCCTTCTACCCATATTATACAGTCATTTGTCAGGAAATGTCAGTGTTTTAATAAACCTCTAAACAGCCCATCACAACATGGCCTGCACCACTGGCATTTTGCTGGGCCGTAATGAGAATTGTGTCTGTAAAGGTTAACTCCATCCAAATTAATGGTGAGACCAGCCAATAGGGAAATGGTGTTTGTGATTAGAGTTATGACTTGGGTGGGTGGCAGTTGGGATACACGTTTTTCAAACATATGTTTTATTCAGAGGCCGTTTTTACTAATTCCATCAACTCAGCTTGACGGTTTGTCTGATTTCTTTCCGCAGCCATATTGTTCATTACATCTCCATCTTCATGTGTCTGCAAATCCCTACACATCTGGAAACATCGCCAGCAGAGACTCAGCACCGGGGATCATTGTCGCATCAGGTGGGGGAGACTGAAGCTGTTGATAGTCTGTTTTCTTTGTATATTCTATGTTCAATGGATGTAGTGATTTGAACAGATTTATAGTGCTGGACTGAAGTATTCTGTTGTTGTCGGATATACTGGACACTCATTTTAGGAAAAAAGAAGCAGATGAAAGAAAAACTCCAAATTGCTATCTAGTGAATTTGTAAAATTTAAAAAGATTTTATTTGCACCAATGTGTTAATTTACGTAAATGAGAAAAAAAAATGGGGTGGCAGCTCTCGTCATCTGTGGACCCAATCAAGAGTTAATTAAATGAGAGTTAGCATTCCCTTTTAGTCATCTTTTGTTCTTTTGTCTTTACATTTTGTTCCATGTGCTGTTCCAAAAATGATATGAACTTTGTGGTTGTGTTCTCAAAGCACATGTTTTTCATATGAGAGCAAAAGGCCTCTCATTGTCTCGGTGTGAAGGAAGATGTAAGAAACAGTAAATAGCAATCTGCCAGGTGAATTCACACCTCACTGATATTTCTGCACAGTCAATAATACATTTGCACCTGACTCAGGTCTGCAGTACTCTAGACCATTGTGGAAAAATGTTAATGAAACAGGTTTCAGATGATACAAAACGGCATTGTCCATCAATGACAAGAAAAGGATGCATATGTGAATGTACATTTGTATGTATGCCTACAGCTCTCTTCGCAGTGTGTAGCTTTGGTGAACATGAAACCCTGGAAAATAAAAGCATTTGTCTCCAGTGTCAGTCTGGGCTCATTGTTTGTCAAATAGAAGACAGTCCTGACTACCTCCACTGTTATGACGCATTGTCTGGATCATTTAATCTAAAACGGAATCCACTTTCTTGTCTCTGATTTGTCTTTGAATCACTACCTCATCTGTAGGCTCCATTGGTGCTGAGCTGACCACCAGCAATGTCAGCGTGTACATCACCTCGGATGCAGGCAACACATGGAGACAGGTGAGGACACTTCAGTTCAGTCAGACCAAAGGATCATATTACAGTCTTCATATTTGTGTTATAACATTGCGAGCGTTAATATCCTTGTCTTTTATTATCACAGAATCGAGCAAACATTCAAAGATGTGTCTCAACTTCTGTGGTGTCAAATGCAAGCTAGAAAGTAAAGTCATAAATTGCTTTGTGAAAGATCACATATCCCGAGCAAATCGGGAAGCTTTTTTCCTGATTTTCAAAGAAATGGTTGACTGTGGGAAAGTGAAGCTTCTCTCTGGTATATTGCAGTCAGCAGCAGTGTCGAGAAGCTCAGGCTCACACCTTACGACAGGGGCTATACGCAGGATTTCAAATGGGTGGTGGGTGATGGCATTGTTAATTACAGTGTGAACTTGGCAAATGTCAGAGAATGTAATCATATTGTCAAAGCTAAAATTAAAAGATCTAGATAGTATGTGATATTAGATAGAACATCAGATAATATTATATTACACACTCACACTCACACTAATTACATGTTCAATCCATCTACCCAATTTAAACATCTCCACCACTGGTGTGAGAATGTTTTGGAGTGCAGCCCCTTTCAGATGTACAAGCCACAAAACTTTATTCTTTATTCTCATCTTATTTGTCTTTTTATACAGCACATATAAGTTCATTCCCTTTGGCCTTTCCATTGTGTTGAACACTCCTCCGGGAGTGTGTTTCATGTGGAGTGCCTCACGGTTCCGTACTTGGCCTTCTTCCCTTCTCCTTGAACTTACTACAGCTGGTTCAAAACACCTCTCATCGGCTTTTGACTGGTGCTAGAAAACAAGAGCACATTAGCCCATCTTTTAAGATCAACTGGTTCCCAGTCCGCTTTTGGAGTAATTTTAAAACAAAGTTATTGTTGTGGCTACGCTGTTTCAGTCGCTGCCCCAAAATTGTGGAATGAGTTGCTTTTGCACATCTGACATGCTGCCTGACTTCCTGCTTTTAGATCCTCTCTTAAAACTATTTTTGCTTTTTAAATCAGTTTAATCAGTTTTTTATTTGTAATTGTTATCTATCTTGTTTGAATTATTATTATTTCATTTGTTTTTATTATTATTATTATTATTATTATTATTATTATTATGTACAACACTGTGTGTCGTTCAAACACTGCTTTATAAATATAGTACACTTTGATACATCTGTACGCTGTCCATGAGGAAATTATTTTACCTTATGGTCACCTGATGCAGAAGTCTGCAATCTCTGGCACAAATGGCTGAGCCCACCTGTCCTCACTACTTACAGTGTCAGCAGCTGTAGGCTTAAACAATATATGACCCCTTTTTCCATAATGAAGTGTGTCCGTTCTTTCAGCTGGCAAGCAGCAAAAAGAAACAACTTCAATGTCAGAGCAGGAAAGGGGATTTTCTGTTTCAGGTTCACCTACTGCCCATAAAGACAGCAACAAAGGGTTGACACAGTGACGTTTCAGTGTCCCAGAGCTGAGCTGCTCTCACACAGGTGTGCTGCAAAGGTGACCCAGATGTCTGTGTTACCACTGCCTCATTCAAAGTGACAGGAAGTGTGGGGTAACCGGGCCCGGCGGGAGGTTGAGGTTGACCTACTGTATGATGTGTTCAAAAGTGTGACAGATGGACGGTTTGTGGCATCTGATGTGTTCAAAAATATCATAGATGTGACGACTGTATGTTGAAACAATTCCAGTCAATTGCAAAAGCTACCTTTACACAGAATGGGCATCCATTGCTGCTTTGGTGTAATTTTGAAACACCTTCGAGTTCAGTGACTCAAGGATTTCTTGCCTTGTGTAATAGTTATATAACTGCCATGCCAGTACATCAACCATACAACATAGTGTTTTTATTGGCCGGTGATCGGTGATCAACCTGAGGAGAAACTTCCTTCAGTCCCTGCATACTTCTCTGTAGGTTGACGTGTATCTCATTAGATGGTGGCAGTTTGAATTCAGGTGACCCCTTCGCCAATTAAATTGCAATGAAAGCAATTATTCCTAGATTGAACTTAAACCGCAGTGTTTGCTATGTTTCTTTACGGTGGTGCTTAATTACTTTGTATACTTCAGCAATACAGCATCAGCATCTGAATGAGTGGCTGTCACACACAGCACGCCACTGCAGAGTGAGTCGCTCTCTCTTTTTCTTTTTTTGTGCCTGCAGGTCTTTGATGAGGAATATGCAGTGCTGTATCTCAACCAAGGAGGGGCTTTAGTCGCAATAAGACACACTCCGCTTCCCATCCGCCACCTGTGGTGAGTCATTATGACAGAGACGCCATTTGTCACTGCATGACTAATTCCTTCACAAGAAGCTTCAAGACTTAAGTTAGTCAAACAAAGAGATAATGAGTTTGTCTTAGATCTGGGATATATTATTCTTGTAAAAAAACAAAAAACAAAACATAAGCACAGAAAATGCTGCTTTGACAATCAGCATTCAATTTCACCTTTTCTGTGTTAGAAACCAGAATGTGTCTAGCTTCCAGTGATCAGCGCTCAGTGCAGAATGTGCATTATTAAATAAAACTGTTAGACACTCAGGGTCATTAGTGTTTAAACACAGTTGGGGATTTAACAATGGCTCCATGTGTAACGCTCCCAGGTTGAGCTTTGACGAAGGGCGCCAGTGGAACAAGTACAGCTTTACCAGCACACCCCTGTTTGTGGACGGCGTGCTGGGGGAACCTGGCGAAGAGACTCTTATCATGACGTGAGTGAAGATTTGTCAACGCTGTGTATAGCAAAGGAAGAAGAGAAACCTGTGTGGTGTGATTGCTGCTGCTGTCTCCCTGCTTCACTGCACATCAAGGTCTCCACAACATCAAAACAGCCTCCAGATAATTAACACTGGAGATCAATGCTGTAGCATCCAGTAACAGCATGACTGTCCATTTGAACAGAAAGTAGAATGATCAATATGATCAAAAACTGCCAGGGAAAACAGCAAAGAAACATGTTGAGTTAGTTTTTACAGGAATAAAAACTGTATGACCCCGGTTTTATGAATGTTCGTCATGTTTCCTTTTACCAAAGAGGTGCAGCCCTTCCATCCATGTGTTCATGATAACATAAATGACATAAACAACCAACAGTCACCGGCACAGTGTAAGAGGCAAAGAGGTAAGCAGTGGTAGCTGCTTTTTTAGGCCTACATCATAAAATTTGACAATTTATGTACATGTAAATTCTTCCCTCCATTTCTATAAATATGTTTTTATTTATAAGGTATCATGTGCACACATGCAGATTTGCTATTTTGCCAAGTAAATCACACAGTGGGCTGCAGTTTGTCTCTCAAAGTACAAAATCTGCATGAGACATTCTATAGTAGAGCATTGAAGAGGCACGTTAACAGGTTCGAATGCACAGGAGTGCTGAGAAAATGTATGAGAAGAAATCACATCAGACGACCTGCGATAAACAGCTGGACGCAGTAGTCAAGAGTTGAACGTTGAACCACTCATTTAGTAAATGAAAAGTAAATACAACAGTACTTGCAGTCTTGCAGAGACAAGCTGGGACAGACTAGATAGGGAGGGTAGGCAAAGAAAATCCTCAGCCTCGTGGCAGAAAAAAACTTTGTACTAATCTTCCAGTCTGCTGTTGTTTGATGCTCCAAGATCTAAGTGACAAACTAATGTGATAAATGTGTTATTGTATGAATGGTGAGGGGGTCAGTGCAGAGACCAAAATTAAACTAGAGATGGAATATGTATCTGGTGCGTCTCATACCCTTGGATTCTGTTTGTCTTTTGACCATTGAAAATAAATGCATATTAATTCAGAGCACAGAAAAAAAACCCCATCAGATTATTAATTTAAGCAGTTTAAAGCTTGTTGAACTAAAAGGGATGATTGATATGCATTATTAACAGCATTTTTTGCAACTTCAATCGACAGACTTCTCTCTCTCACACACACACACACACACACACATACAGTATATATACTGTGTGTGTGTGTGTGTATCAATATCACTCTGTATGCTTTTGTGTAAAAACCTGCAGCCCATTCCCCTTTTCTCCAGGATATTTGGACACGTCAGTCATCGCTCAGAGTGGCAGCTGGTGAAGATAGACTTCAGGTCCATCTTTAACAGGAGGTGTACAGAACTGGATTATCAGACATGGCACCTCCACAACCAGGTATTCTCAATTTTTATTTTAGTGGCAAATGTGTTATTTTGTTTGTTTTGGCGTGTACGTGAAGTAATATGATTCTTGAATGCAGAAACTAATTGACCTGCAGTGATAAGTGCGGGAGGGGTCAACTTATATGTATTTGAATATTTTCTTATTTGAATTCATGTGCACGGGAGATGCTAAAAACAACTTACTAACAGGACACAACAAATGTCAGTTAGATTAATATTGTATGAACATGAATAAATACTGTACACCCCAAATTATTGATCTATTTGCAGAGGATACGCAGACCACTGCGAAGGTTAAGGACATTCTAGGGAACAGGCAGCTTTTTTGTGGAAACCACAGTGATTTTTGAGCATCTCACTACTGACATCTAATGCACAACGACAGCATTTTATCATATTTTAGGATACAAGAACCCAAAGTTATCACCCCAGCTTGTATGTATTCCAACTGATTCCACATTCCCTTCTCATACATAGATAGCATTAAAAATCTGTTGTATGTGAGCAGCTACTTCTTTATTCATTCATCTTAATCCTATGTATCAGAAAAAAAACAACACTTTCATACTGTGACACTTGCGACAGGCACAGTTGTTGAGTTTAGCACACACACGGCACGAATCCACAAATATTCGCTGAACAGGAATAATCAGCGAACCGAAGATAAACCATGCAACTATGCTGTTCACACATGCGGCGACGCATACATGCTTGGTTGCACTGTGTAAATTTTTCATGGTGGCAAGTGTGAGAGAAGGAGTGTTGTTTTAGAAATTCTGTGAAACCTGGTTCTTGTTTGAAATGGCCGTCCTGCAGGGTGAGCCCTGCCTCATGGGAGTAAAGAGAATCTATTGGAAGCTGAAGCCCACGTCCAGGTGCGTTGTGAAGAAGATGTACTCTGTTTCCATGACGTCAGGCCCCTGTGACTGCACTGAAGCTGACTTTGAGTGGTGAGGCAACCTCTTTTTTTAAACTATTTTTGAAACATCAATGATATATCAACTACATTTGGAAATTCAGCCATTTTCTGTCTCATTTGTTTTGTGGCAGGAGTTAGAAAATTTGGACAATACTACAGTGTAATTATTGTAAAAAGGCCTCATTTATATGATCTATAGCGATTATAAATGTTGCATGTTGCATTTAGTGTGTATCCAGATCAATTTTTACTAGTTACACTGTGTCCAAACTAAGACACAAACGAGTTTGTGTTTATCATTCATGGGCTGAATCCCATGAATGATATTGTGACTAGATGTGAGTGCTTGTACGGCTGTATGAGCTTCCAAAACGCAAGCAGATGCTTTTAGATGCTCTTGAAGAGTCACAGCAGTGACTTTGAAAGCAACAGGGATGCAAAGGGCCAGCTGGCATTAGTCTCCAGATCATCTGCTAGGAGATTACAGATATCTGTTGCAGCCTGGTGGGATAAGAAAGAGTGATAAGCAGGTGGTCCTTGGCTGCTGAACTCTCTGTCACTGCTGATCTGTCCCATGAATAACTTCATTTGGCTTTGTGCATCAGAAGTATGAGCATGAGCAACTGGCCCAAATCCAAGATGTTCACACAGAGATGTGAATTTTGTTAATATTTCTGTATATTTCTATATTGATGTCATTGTGTAGTCAATCAGTACAAACCTTTCCCTTTGTTTTAGTGCAAATAAATAATAAGTACATTATGAAAATGTTTACTATTAATGAACTATTCTTACAATATTAACAGCCATGTCATTTCTTAAGAACAGTAAGTAGGTTTCAGCAATATTCTGCCTGATGTTATCATGTTAACATGTATTATAACTTACAATGGATCTACAAAATATGAAACATTTAGTAACAGGTATCTGGAACTGAAAAATATTTCACTTTATGATTTATGATTAAAACAACTTGGTTCTGAGTGTTACTCATACAGTGGAACAGGAACAAGTAATGCCCATAAGTGATCAAGAAGCAACATTTTAATAGTCACAACATGTAAGACAGCATCATCAGAGTCTAGGGGAACACTCCCTCCCAGTGTCTGACAGTCTACAATCTAAGTGCTGGATCATTTTCTTGTGTCCATGGCCAAAGATGTTTATTTGTCATCAGTCTTTGTCTAACTGCTGCGTCTGTTCCTTACAGTGAATAACGAAACACAATAACACAGTGTTATTGTCACAATGAAAACGTTGCTTCACTATGATCACCTGCCATTTCATGCATTGTTACGAGAAATAATATACATAATGACTGGAATGAATATTATTGTAGGTCATGCAGATAATTGTGGATGTAAAATTGGAGCAAAAAAACTGATATGAATGAAAGTGTCTTGGTGGAAATTTGGAATTAAAAGAAAAGCGAAGACACATCACAGTGGATGTGTGATATATTCGGCACAGGGTTGGTGTATAGATTAATGAAACTGGGTAAATGAGCGATGAAAAGATAAGAGATCCCAGCTGGATTAGAGTATGATTCTAGAACCACTCTGTCTGACTCATTTCCTCTTTTGATTTTACCTGAAACTGTTCCACTGTTCACTGGTTGAAGGGCAAACTGTTCCGGTAATTCAACACTGGTATCGTAGCAGGTTCTGGTGAGTCTTTGTAATATAGCTTCGATAGAAAAGTATTTCTCACAACCCGCTGTCTTTGAAATATCACCAGTATTAATGTTGTTTTTTTCTTAATGTGTCTCTTGAGTGAGGCACCTCTAGGAACGAGCACCATCAAAACATGAATCACAAAGCCCCAACAGCTTCCATTAACAAACACAACACTTTTACGTCTGTGTGCGTGTGATACTAATTGGGGTAATTTGTCGCTATCATTTTGGGACTCGGTCCTGCTCTGCCTTTTAATTTCTAAGACAAACAACATAGCTTAAGCTGTGTTTAAAGAATGGTGAAGAGGCACCAATGAGTCAGTGTGAACTTGATACTTGGTAGATGGAAATACAAATGATGCTGTCTTAAAACAAAATGATGTTATTGGAAATATTATCTGTGACAAGTACACATCCTCTCAATTGTCCAGGTTTGAGTGTCTGAAATATCTGCATCTGTCTGTCAGCGAAGTCGGTACGGTTCACGATTAGATAACCATTTCCATTTTGTCTGCTCTGATCACTGCAGTGACTACGGCTTTGAGAGACGGACCAGTGGCAGGTGCACTCCCGCATTTTGGTTCCATCCATCGGTGATGTCCAGGAGTTGCACTACAGGAATGACTTTCCTTAACAGCACTGGGTAAAAAAAAAAAAAAAGAAAGAGGAGAGAGACTAGAATTAGGCACACAGAAGCTCAACAGTGACTCACAGGCGTTTGGGTAAATTGAAGGGTGCATGTGAGTCGAATAGCTTAGGCTAAGTTAATTAGTTTCTGAGGGACAACAAGGATGGGGCTGAAAATGTGTGCTGAATAATCCAACAAGCACTTAACAAACTTATCAGTGTATATGAATTGTCTGCTGCTGGTCAAACAGTGTTCAGGGCATATCTGGAATGAAAGAGAGGAACCAAAAACATGTTTTTTTAAGGATTGAACTCTCTCCACGCTGTGTGTGGAAAGCAGATCTTTAGGGATCCCATCAGCCTTTATTGTCACTTATGTGTGGCTGAAGTGGATAAAGCTGCCACACTGAAATCACCTTCAGCTCTCTGCTTGGCAAAACATGTATCTGCATTTCTCTGTACTTAGCAAACAGACCTCAGACCATGTGTACGCACAAATGATGAGGACATGACTGTCCTACAATACATTAATACACACTCACAACTGAATCCACAATAAGGCCCTAAACTATGCCCAAAATCAATGCAGACCAATCACATCTGCGGGCTCGGAGCCATGTACAGTCTGTGGGCGGCGCCCAACAGTGTTGTCGTAGAATCAATATGAAATTGTTTTTCAAACCAATTGTGACTTAAAAATGATCCTTTTCATCTGCATGGGCATGGCCCGGTGTTTCTTCAACAGCAATGACATGTTTTTGACGTATCACAAACATTGGCTGAGTGTCTGCGGTAACAACCACTGTTGTGGGACTTTTGAGAGATGCATTGGAATCTGATTTTATATATATTTTATTTTTCCTTTGCAGCTACAGGAAGGTGGTTTCCAACAACTGCACAGCTGGAGTCAGTGTAGACTACACAGCCAGAAGGCAGCAGTGTCCTATCCAGGCACCCAGAGGTCTCCACCTGGTCACCAGTGAGGGCACGCTGACAGCAACATTAGGCGCCAATGTCACCTTTCTTGTTTTTCTGGAGGAGGTAATTCTGCCTATTGGTCACCTAGAAGAAAATGAACGCATTCTCCTCCCTGTTTGTCAAGGACATCGTAACAGTTGTATTGTGAAATAATAAGGGGCAAACGTTAACGATTTTCTGAAAGTGTTTGAAACTGTGCAGGGTGACGGGGCAAGGACTACCATCACACTGGACTTTGGAGACGGCCATGCTCTGACATATTCCAATGTGAGCTCCATCGAGGATGGGATTAAACACGTCTACAAAGCAGTGGGGATCTATAGGGTGACCGCTGTCGGGGAGAACAGCCTGGGCTCAGAGACGGCTGTGCTTTATCTGCATGTTACATGTAAGATACTGAAGAGTTTTATAAGACGTCCGCATACCATCGTGGATGTGTACTCTTGTAGATAAGACTCACTCCAGTATCTTTGCTCATGCGTTCAGCTCTACTGTCTGCTCTGGAGTTCTTTTTATCACATTCAATGAAACTGTTCATTTCGAGTTCTGTACTTTATCTCCATTGAGAATATGCTCTGCACCCATAGCCAAACAAACAAGGGAGCTAGAACAAATCCCATTACACTTCAACTCAAGTCAGCTTGTGCTCCATAGCTGCTCAGCCCACAGCAGCCACTTCTGCTCCATATGTAACAGGGTTGACTGCCCCTGGTGTGTTCGGGGTGACAGATGTAACAGTGCTCACTTATTGATCAGGGAGTGCATTCGCCCCCACCAATCTGCCAATCCTATGTGCCAGTATTACAAACCCAACCACCGCCGGCCCAGGGGTGTCATGGATGAAAAATAATGCACAGATGGCGTCCGCCTGTCCTCGTGCAACAGAAAATTGAGAAAAAAACCCTCCCCCCTCTTCTTTTTCTTGCTTAAAATGATGAAGGTGTTTACTTTGAATCCCCTTTTTGCACATGATGGCATTTGCTTCACCCTGTGATATATTTGTGTGCCTGAGTAGGTCAGCTGGAGTATATCCATCTCTCAGCTCCCTTCGTAGCAGTGCGGAATAAGGAAGTGAACCTGACTGCTGTTCTGTGGCCCAGCCAAGTGGGAACAGTCACTTACATCTGGTGGATTGGAAACAACACTGAGGTAGCATCCTTTTGTGTTTGACATTCATTTGTGTCGTCTTAACTTAAATAAGACAACGTCGACACATTCCAGATACCAACAGACTTTATTATTGATGAACAACAACACTACTATCTCCAGTTACGCCTTCTCTGGACTTGATCAAAGTCCAGAGAAAGTGATGAAACAAATTAAATCTACTTTAGAATCCCAGCAGACTCAGAGACAGACAGTTGCTGTGATGAAAATAAAATATAGAAGAGGAGGCTGTAAACGGCTAACCTGTATTTGAAAGAAGCACTCTACAAATATGCTCTGTTCATAATTAATTCCTTCATTCATTCATCTTCTCCCACTCACTTGCTCTGGTTACGGGTCGCGGTTGTGCTGGAGCCGATCCCAGAAGGCAGATGTCAGGGTCATCGTGGGGCCACATAAAGGACAGACAACCATTCACACTCATATTCACACCTAGGGACAATTTAGAATGTAATTTTTTGGAGGTGGGAGGACGCGGAGTACCCGGAGAGAGCCCACGCAGACGAAATGAACATTCTTGCCATGAGGCGACAGCGCCAACCACTGGTCCACCGTGTCTGTGTTCTTAATTGCGATGGTGTACATGTGTTTGTTCAGACACTCCATATGAACAGCCTGTTATGTCTGGTGATGATGAACAGCAGCAGCTCGAGCCTCGTATAGCTCTTGGAAAAACAAATAAAGACGTGATTAATGGCAGGAAGGAGGACCTACTGTCACACAGCGAACCCTCTTAGGAGCCCTGATACTGTATGCAGCACAGAACAGATTGCTGCAAATGTCTCTGTATATTCCCATAGTGTGTGTGTGTGTGTGTGTGTGTGTGTATATATGCCAGCAACATGACACCTCTGCAGTGTAAATAATAAAAGTGTGCGATGTTAACCAGCTGTTGATACCCGTTTCTCTTGGGAAACCAGTGACACTGACTCTCCCCATCTCCTCTGCCTCACCCTCTTTCTCTCTCTCTTTTTTCCCAGCAGCCTCTAATCACCCTGGAGGGAAGTGTGGCCTGCACATTCTCCCGGGAAGGCATCAGTGCAGTTACTGTGCAGGTGTCTGCAGGGAATATTATTCTGCAGGACAGAAAAAACATTGCTGTGCACGGTGAGCTGCAACTCTCCGTCGGCCGAGATCCGGTGGCTCGATATACACACAGATGTCAGCCCAGTCCTCACACCTCAACGGGACTTACTGCCTGCAGACTACGGCACCTTGTCCTTATCGGAGTCGCAATTACTCTATGTATCCTGGAGAGAAAGAAATAGAGCAGGTCACGGTGAAAATTAATAGAAATGTAGATAACTGTAAAAAAAAAAAAATGTTGTAGATGGTCATCACAGGTATAAAAAAAACGTGTGAAATAAAGTATGATTAAAATATAAGCATGCACATCTACCTCATATACCTTACAGAAAGATGTTAGTGATTATTGAGACATTTGTAAAGAATAACTTCAATTTAACTCGTATCTCAGTAGTAATATTTAATTCATCAGATTGATGTACATGAGATACATTGCTGTTCTGTGAGAAAGGGATCCCTCTAACATTGTTTAGGTTTTTCCAAGGTTTATTTGTGTGTTGGGGGGGTTGCCTTCCTCTGATGGAGGGTCAGGAGCGTTGTACTGTGCTGTACTTGTAATTAGGGTTAATTAAGTGAAACATTATTATTTTTTATGTTATGTTTATGTAATGACCCATAACCAATATATTAAGCATTCTTAAATAACTGATTCATAAACTGTAATTTTACTTAACTGTAATTAGTCATTAGTTACAACACACAAGCAGTCAGTCAACCCTGCACACTAGGGAACAGTAAAAACGTATGTTGTAACCCCAAGTAATGACCTTTACTCACTCCTACAGCAAAGTGAAATGATTAACAAAAGCACTACCCTAAGATCCAAGTGTCCAAAAAGCAGTTATTCATATCGGACAGGGTTCTTCTGAGATACGATAAATATATACGAATATACCAAACAAAAAAAGAGACCAAACACATTTACTGAGCACATCTAATCAAGTGTATAAATATTTTATTTCCTTTTAATGCAGAATATTTCCAGTCTCATCTGTTGGCCTTTTCATCAAATCTGGATGACCATAACCCAGATGTTGCAGAGTGGAGGCTGGATGTGAGCCGAGTCATTAAGAATTCTCTTATTCAGGTAAATCTTCCACAAGTCTTTTTTTCTTGAAAATATTGCTTTACTCAGATAAATACTGTCAGTGGTCAGCTGGGTCTCTGATGATCTATGTTTGCAGTGTGACCTCGTAGAGTCTTTGAAAAATGAATTTGACTTTTATGATGATAAATGACAAGGTAGAAGGAGAGACGGGTGAAATATAGTTCAAGAGCAGGCTGATTGCGCTGGCTTGCACACACTTTGTAAGTTCATGGCCATGCACGCTACAGAAGCTGGAGTGTACTAAATACCAATATGTGACCTGACCTGAAGAGAGACGCTTTGCTTGGCAACCAGTCAATAGACAAGACATGATTCAAACCCACAATACATGTCAGGCATACACATTTGCCTCATTAACTGTCTGCTTTTCACATCCTTAGAAAATCAGCGTGTTTCTGATGCTTGGCAGGAAGAAATCTAGGTCTTGTATCAACACTTTCTTATCCCTCTAAATTGATTCCAAAAATATCACCATCTCCACATTCTCCAGTAAACATGTCTGTTTTGTTATTTGTTAATGGAATCTTTTTTTTTTATTATCTTTTTGTATGACAACCACAGCCTCCAAGACGGAGTGCCGAGAGAAACTTTCAAATGAAAATGTGACATGATAGTTGAAAACATCAACATTTGCATTTTGCACTGCAGCAAAAGTCGGCCAAAACTGGAACAAGAAGCAAAGGCTCTGCAAGAGTCACTTAGGATGTGGTAAATTAAAAATGTCTGTATTTGTACAACATCATCTACATGATGATGTAAACAAAGTGCATGCAAGTGAATGGACCTGTGCATCTTTTTAAGCTTTGTATAATTAAGTCATTAAGTTTGTTGATTCTGATGGTAGTACACAATCTTGTCATACCTGCTTGCTCCGGTCACTTTTTGGAGGTGGAAGCTGGAGAACCAGGAAGCTAACCCTCTTGCTATGAGGCGACCGTGCTAACCACTGGTCCACCGTGTCCACGTCTTTGTAATTGTGATGGTGTCCTCCATAAGGACAGCCTGTTGTCTGGTGATGATGAACAGCAGCAGTATGAGCCTCGTGTAGTGGTGGGAGGTGGCTGGAGGAAGCTGGAGTACCCGGAGAGAACTCACACAGTCACCCTGACATACTGAAGGACCTGTTGAGATTTTAATCCACACAGGGTTTGGTTCTGTCGTCAACATTTGTTGGACTCAGCACCTGACCAATGCAAGTTTGAAGACATATTGTGTATCTTACAAACCCTTGGGTTTCTGTTTCATGAAAGAAAACACTGTAGAACATAAATGCCAGCAAATGTGTGATGATAGAGTAAGCTGAGTTACTTTGAGTTCAGTTTGTCCTTTTTAATTTCCCATCAGGCGACAGGTGTGAGTGCCGATCAGCTTCTGGTGACAGTCCTCCCAGGTTTTCCAACAACAGCTGAATTTTTTCTGCTGCTCAGCAAACAACAAACGGAGGGGAAAGCCGAGAAGAACTCTGCATATTTAGATGGGGTATGAACATTGTACACAAACTCTGCTGTTTCTTTAATCCCTCAACAGTATGTGTGTCGAGGCAGAATTTTGAACTGTGTGTTTTTTACTGTTACAATCATGAAAGACCTTCTTTTGCCCCAGCATCATCCTGTTAACTGAAGATAATCCCAAATCTGAGTTCCATCTTCCTCCAGCAGATGACAGTGTTGGTCTACCACAGTTTTAGCCCAGATTATTACGTCGCTCTAATTGTAGAATAGAGAAGTAATAAGAAACCTTTGCTATGCACTTATCAAAAGACCTGACATATATCAACAACTTGTGGCTTTTTTAAACTCCTTCAGTCCACATCCAGTGGTTGTTTGGAAAGACCCATTGAAAGAACAAAATGATGATGGTTGTTGAGTTCATTAAATCATTGACACAAATGAACTGGGTGCCTCATCCTATATATATACATATATATGTATATGTATATGTATAACCAATAATAATAATAACATAGAACTTCTCTTAGACATGATCTCTACAATCGTATCTGGCAAAGGAAAACTGTTGAAATCAATTAGATTTTCCTCCTCCCACTTCCCTCACACCTGGTTGTTCACATGAACGTCTGTCAAAGAACGTCTCACCCTTACAAACCAGTAAATCTCCATTCAAGGCCGGCATCATGAAAGTGGAGCGCACTCTCTGCTTATTATATTGTATAATAGATTTACTGACCCTGGTTTACAGTGGGAAAAAAGTAATTAGTCATCCTTTGGTCTAAATTTAAACTACAAAGAAACATATGGACATGATTTTGCAAATGAGGGACATAAGATAAACGCAGAGAAAAAACTGATCTACAGCAAGGAATGGAGGATTTTGTTAAGCTTTTATGTCTCCGGCAGCTTCAGAAAAGCTTGTTTCGTTAGAAAAGCTTTTTTTATGATAATGGAATGTAATTCTAAACCAGGCACAGATTGTGGGTAGACTCAGGATAGAGATTTATAATTATATGAATGAAAGAAACTCTGTGAACAAATTCACACTGGGGCTCGATGTACCACAGTATTCTGCCTATTTGTACTGAGGTTTTCTGTGTGGAACGCTACATGCCTGGAAAGCAAAGATCAATTGGGCACATTCTGTGTCAAATCTTTCAAATCTGGAATAAGAGAGTTCAAATGGGGTCACTGAGACCTCAGCAAGAGCCATTCAAAGGGCAAAGGTCATCCTAGAGCATCCTCTGTATCTTCTCATACAGAGCTCAGACTTTTGCCAGGAGGGTGAAATCCAGCAGACACCTCAGGTTGTTTGTTCCTTGGGCTGGCAGGTTTTCAACAAGTCGTAAGCCCTGTTATTGTCCCTGTTGGTATGGAATCCTGCTGAGAGATTGTTGTTGTCCTCAATCAATCAGTCAATCAGTGAGGTTACATAGGTCATGTGCCTAAATGGCTTTCACTTTTAATCTATTACATTGTTGAGGCTGATCATGTATGTAAGCCTCCCACTGCTGTTCCTCTAGTAGTTTGATTTATTTTACATTGTTACATTCTAAATGTAATATATAGATGTAAATGTAAATGTATATATATCATTTTTTACAAAACAAAGTTACCCAGCATCTAAAGCACAACGGATCAGTTTAACAGCTAAAGTGACATGATACTTTATTCTTTATTAACATATTCCCGATAACAGATTTCAAAGGCATTGACAAAATAACATTATAACACTGTCAGGTGTATTTTAAACAAACCATTCCTCCATTCCTCCATTCCTCCATTCTTCCGTTTCTCCATCTGAAATGGAGGATTTATGCTGGTTGGAGAACTGATCATGAGATGTCCAAACCACGTCACGACATGATGCTGGTGGTGTCACGTCTCTCTCTGTTCCCCTGACAGCTCTCTGAGGTCGTGCTCAATGCATTGAATCAAAACCTTGTCCAGTTCACACTGCGGCCAGGAGTCCAAGTCACAGTGTACGCAGCTCACCTGTCTGCAGGTACGCAAACCAAGCAGCATGTTGACACAACACTGGGGGGAGTCTAAGTTCATGCAGAAAAAACTATTAACAGAGTAGACAGTGAGGTGTAATTCATCATTTCTGCTGCCCCCATTAACTAATTACCCCACCCCTGTGTCTGATTGGCTTCCACCATGTAGCAACTCAGAGACATTCAGAGAGTGAGCACCGTTACAAGTATGTGTCCCTCTTCCTATTGGGGATGCTGCTACTGTCCTAAAGATGCTTATAAGATAAAGAGTAAGACAAGTCAATACTACTGAATATATTTATTAAAACAATGCATATACATACTGTAGGTGTGCATTATGGGTGGAAATACAGCTGTTGCTGGTGGTTGTGTTGCGTCACACTGTGTGCTTCTTGTCTTCCTGTCTCTACAGCGCCTCTAGTGGACACCGACGAGAACCACAGTGGCTCTGCCATGTTAATGCTGCTATCTGTGGTGGTTGTGGGTTTAGCTGTATTTGTCATCTACAAATTCAAGAGGTAAAGTGTTCGTCAAAAGACACGTCCGTAAGGTCCTCGCATTCCTTGTGATAGGGAGATGGTGAAAGGTGTCAGAAAACGCCAGAGGATCCTGACAGCTCGGTAAACAAAAGCTGCCTGCGAGGATACGAAGAGGGTTTGATAGCTGCCTGTCAAAAGGCCGTGCTCGTGTACCACGCGCTTCTGAATGAAGAGTTGGCTTCTCCCACAAACCTCTGCTGCGATTCTGTGGAAATTCTTTTGTCAGGTCAATTCTTTGCAGAACAAATGTCAGTCACCCTTCTCTTCTTATTAATACGAAGCCCTTTGAATGCAGCATGTTGACCTTTCCCAAATGTTAAATCATGTCTCCCCGCCAAGGTGCAGTTTCAAGTGGAAAAGGGCACAAAGGGTTGTGAACATTTACAGATAATCGCAGACAGGAATAAAATTTGAGATCTTCAGACATCATCACGTTCTGTAGCTTTAGAAATGTTGATCTGCATACTGAGGCAGAGCGAATAGGAAAAGAAAGAAGAGTTTCCTCTTCCTGCTTCATGTTCCACGCAGACATTGGCGTGTTTCTAATATTAATATCTTTGTTCTATTTCGGCCCGAGGAAAATAGGTCAAATATCAGCGGATTCAGGAGATTCTCTCCATACGAGTTCGGAGGGTCATTGAGAAAGGTCAATTAAGAAATGATCTGGAATGCACAGCGTTGATCTCTGTATGTGATCAGGAGATTTTTTTTGCTGAAAAATATTGATGATTATCCAAAGAGGAGATTGTCACACATCTCATGAAGCTTAAACAGTGGAATTTGAACATGTACTGAACACAGAACAACAAACACCTGTGTGGAAAAACAACATTGGACTCGTTTTCTACACACATGTATGATTTTATTTGGAGGTCCCACTACTTTTGGGAAGATAAGACCTTTGTAAATCACATTCAAACTGGACAAATGATCTCTCACATGACTCCTGACTCTCTGAGCTCCGTTTGTTTTTGACATGAAACAGTTTTGTATTGGGATCTTTGCCAGTTCTTTAAAAATTTGATTAAAACAAAGAGGTCAAACTCGATGATGACGATACCCTGAGAGGGCAGACCTTGATTAGGCTCGAACATGTATCCTTTTGTCTCACTGTAAATCTTTTCTCAAGGAAGATCCCAGGCCTCAACGTCTATGCGCAAATGCAGAACGAAAAAGAACAAGAAATGAGTCCAGCTAATCCAACGGAGACCACGCCCAGCTCACAGCAGGATTTGGTGCGTTCTTTGGAATCTCTGGACACAGATTACAACCCACAACCCTTCGGTAAATATGTGACTTCTGACCTTCTGGTCGTCTTGTACTTCAAACATTCCTCCATTGGTCTCATCACTGTGATCGTCATGAAACTCATTCTGTGTTCTTTGTTGTTTCTCAGAAGGGAAACGGTCCGTCCAGGGATGCATGGAAGCTAACATTAAATGAGTATGGTGAACAGTTTATCCTCAATAGAACAGTTACTGTTGTTTTAATAACCAAAGAATTAACAGTGGACATAACACCACAGCACCTACTGTAGGGAGGTACACGTCAGTTTCTGACATGATCCCTTCACTTGGAGAGTTGATGATGAATGTGGGGCGCCCCACCTACATCCCCAGAAGTCTGTGGACGTCTGGTGACTGCGCAGTGGTCATAGCATACAAAGCCTTCAATCCATACATCATCTGTATTTTGATGTTGATGATATTGATATCATCTGTCTATTCCCCCCTTCATTTATTCAGGTCTATCATGTAAAGAAATGACACGTCTGAGTACGAGTCGAGTGAGCTGTCCCCAGTCGCTCACTTAACAAAAGTCATTCCCACATAAACTGATAAAGTAATAAAGACTAAAAACGAGCATTAGCGACAGACTACATGCTGCAAGTCACACACACACACACACACACACACACAAACTGGCGTTGAGTTTGTTGAGACATTTCAGTTCTCCCCCATGTCCCCTATTACTCTTCACCAGCTGCTCTCGTAGTTCAAAACATCACATGGTCTAACTGTAACATGCTTGCATGTTCATGCTGTCTCATCCAATTGTTTTCAACATTTTTTATAACACTCCTCATCACTGATCGCATCACGCTTAACTCCAGTTGAGTTACCAGTTCACTCTCTCTGTCTCTCTGTCTCTCTTTGTATCTCTTAAACCGATGTGTTCTGTCCCCCACCAGGATGTAAGAAACACCACGTGAAATTCTCCACAGAACTCCCCACGTACATCGTCTGAACTCTGGAGTGGACCATGCTCTAGTTGTGTCATATCTATTTTTACCATTTGGGACACAATGGTTTTAAGCTTTATACCTGTGCATGTTGAATACTGCTGACACGTACTATGCTCCGCTAAAACCAGATAAAACTGTGTGCAGGTTTGACAGTATAATTTTCACATATGCCCAATGAATAAATAACATTTAAAAAAAAATGTCATCTATTCACAGTATATGAATTCAGAGGGAATTCCAGCATGAAGAAGAGAGGGAGCAAACAATGTTCTCATTTGCTGTTCTTTGGAGCAGTTGTATATTATTTATACATATGAATATACGTTTGTTATTGAAGTGATCAAACATTACATTTGTACATCAATAATCTATGCTAGAATTTTGTGTATTTCAATTACAAATGTGAAACTTACAAATAAAAAATAGGGTACTTTGGGGGTACTTGGAAAGATTTGTGGCACAGTACATATTTTTTACTGTTTCTCCCCTTAGTTTTCAATTTTGAGCGCTGTATTATTATACAGGGTTTCTTTTCTGTGGTCATTTACTCGTAGATATTATTCTAATACTTCTGATACTACTTACGATGCGTGACATTTTGTAAGATGTTTTGTGCTTCATGCTGAAAGACCATAAATGATCCCCAAATGTTATCACATCTTGACATGAACTGGTATTCTGAGGTTGCCACCGATGGAGGGAGACTATAGTTTACTGTTTCTCAGATTTGTGGTGGCAGATGAAATGAGATTCAAGGAAATCCAAAGAGCCCGGCAGTCGGAATGAGACGGGGGGGGTGGGTGCGTTAAGAGAGATGGAAGAGTGCTTTTCTGGGAAGGGATGTATTAAGCTTGTTCTATTGGACAGAATAAGAAGAGGTTGACTTCTTAAATATGTAATGTTGTCAGTCAAGCTATGGCTGGCTGAGGTTGGTGACACATTCAGGCTAACATCCCAACGCGCTCGGCACCCATCCACATCCCAGCTCATTATCTGGTTCTATAGCAGAGGAAATAGAGCACATATGTCAGCACGCTGTACAAATTTGATGCAGTTGGTTGGTTCAGAGGACTCACAATCGCTGTGGTACTTTATGTGTGAAATCCAGTCAATGTAAAAAAAAAAAAAGATTGATACCTCTCAAATCAGCTGATACAAATTCATGGCAGTATCAAAAGTATAGGCGGCATACATATGGGTTGGGTTGGGTGAACTTTAGATTTTATTTTATTTTTTTAATACACCTGATTGGTTTGAGGGAAAATCTTGCCATTAGGGGATAACTGTAAAGTCCTTAAGATATTTTATTTAGTATATCGGCTCAGGCATTTCTTCAAGCTGCCTAACTGCAAAAAGGAGATATTCACAGCTCTGGAGATGGCAGTGTTGGCCTACTTTTTGTTGCTTAAATATTACTTAAATATTGTGTGAAAACTTGGTGCAGAGAAAAAACAAACACCAACCTGACTTTCCCTTTAGCGTGGTTTCCACTAACCAGATGAAATGTGATAAACTGGCATACAATCAAACAAATCAGTTGGTCATAGGTTGATGTTTTCCTCTTCACCACTATGAAGTTGTGAGGAAAATACCCATGGTAATCTTCTGGTGAACCCCACATCTTGTATAGCCCCCTCAGCAGAATTTCTAACTACCTGAATGCTGAGTGACAATTAAAGGAGGGAATGGCATTCACAAAGGACACATCTCAAAATGTATTGTACTATGAAATCAGGAGATACAATCATAAGACTTGTAAAGTTACTTCTCTTTTCTATGCTTGAAATGACTTGCACAATGATGTCTACCTACGTAACTATTAAGCACAACATCAGGGACAGTCTACTACAAAGTCTACTACAGAGATGGCGAAGATCCAAAATTCACAACAATTATTGCTGCCACTGATCAACCTGTGAGCTACAGTCAGTGTATACTGTAGGTAATATCAGTGACTGTATCACATGCCATCATTTTGAATTCCGTCTCAACATGAGGTATTTATGTACCAGCAGAGTCATTACAAAGACTTTTTTTTAATCATTATGACCTAATCACTTTTTCCCTATAAATGTACTTATTTTGATCCTCATCTTTGTATATGATCCGACATTAGCAAAACATTGCATTGAAGCAAGCGGAAACATTTATTTAGGTTCAGTGTACTTCTGCAATCTCTGAGCTCGTAAATGTCTGTGATTGCAGTGATCAACTGAGATGAAAGTCTTCATTTGGAATTACTAAAATCCAATTATTAAATGTGACTCAAATTGTAATCATGACTATTTCCATAAACATACATGAACATATACACTTATTGTAGTTACACATTTGTCTTTGATTACAATGTTCCATGTAACGAGTTACTCCCCTACGAGACAAAAGCTCAAAATTACAAAGAACCAGAAAATGTTTCTGAATCACGCACCAAAGGATAGAAGTGCAAACATGCGCCTGAAGACATAGTACAAAGTAACTGAGCACATGTCCTAGCTCAGCTACAGTACCAGGGACATGTATATAACTGCCAGGCAAGATCAGGAGATTTGTCATTATCAAGGTGTATACTGCATTTAAGTACCGGTGGCTGGGACGTAGATTGAAGTCCAGTAAACAAGTCAGCATCTTGGCTTCCTGGTTGGACACAACAGCAGCCAGAGGTGTGGGAAATCGTACCTCTGCAGATAGATTTGGTTTCTCAGATAGATTCGGTTTCAATTACTCTCCCTCACCCCTAGAATTAGCAAGATTATTATTTTTATAGAGAAATAATAATACAAAAAAATACTTTTATTACTGTACAGATTTTGTATAAGAACAGAGTGTAATGTGTGTCAGTGTTTTTGTTGGACCTCGATTGTTGTGCTGTGTGTAATTGTTTTATGCATTTACAATCATATTTATTAAATGGAAAGAAGTCTGTAAACTGTGTTCTCATTTACCTGCAGTGTTTGTAAAGAAATACACAGTAGGTATATTGAACCTATGAAGAAAAGGAATCTGACCTATGACCATGTTTTATAGCAGAAGTTTAAATATTAACAACAAATCACATATCCCTGAAAATGAATACAGACAACAAAGCCAACAAACTTTATAGTGTGGAATGTTTAAATAAATCAGATTTGTGTAGTGCCAATTCACAATGCACGTCTACATCGCCTAACGTGGTTGTGCTAATACAATGTATTGTTTGTGTGTGTGTGTGTGTGTGTGTGTGTGTGTGTCTCTGTGTGAGAGTTTTCACCGGGTGTGGGTTAACACTATGGTCGTTTGCAACATTTGCCTCGCTGTACTCCCAGCAGAACCAGAGCAGGACCCGAGCACCAAGCATGAGACGCTACCTCCTGGATCAAGACAACCGCTACAACAATGGCTGCAGCGTCACCGGAGGAGGACGCTGGACACCGGAGGTATGGCAGCCCACCAACCCGGGCCGCCACACAGAGGGCAACAGACCCGAGCTGACCCACCACATGTGAAGACCACAGACCCAGGGCCCTTCTCAGTTTCATCAGGATGATCCATTTCTGTCAGCCAGGTGTGTCCAAACAAGGGCTCATGGTCAAAGTCAAAGGTCAAAGTCAACTTCATTGTCAAATATATCGTGTATGTGTGATATACAGCACCGATGAAATGACAGATGTCCTCTCAACACACGGTGCAAACAGCAGGAAACTCTTCAGGTGGAAAAAAAAGTGCAAATAGTGCATAAATTAAAGTAGTACTAACTGTAATATAAATAGTGCAATAGATTAAGAACTAACTTGATGAATATACTAACTCAATGAACTCAATTTAACCGTACCATGAAGTGGGAAAGAACAATAAACGGACAACAGTGGACCAAGGTACAAGGTAGAAGTATAGAGCAAATGAGCTGAATAAAGGTCGACATAAGTAAAGGATTCACAGTTAATTCGAAAAATCTAACAGCTGACCTCTGCATGACACATTTCACACATCAGAAAGTACAACATTGTTGAAGAGTAAACATCTCAGATTGTTATATCAGATTGTAGTAAACCGAGGTTGGTGATGTGTGTTTTATACACGTTAGGTCACAACTGAAAGAAGTTCTCTCAGGTCTGCTCAGGAATTTCCGACAAAGGTCTGGAGCTTAGTTTGTCCCTGGGAGAGTGTTGGAGAGCATATGGATGGAGGCCTTTGGACTCGGTGTCATAACCTGTGGATGGAGAGAGGTTCTTCTGTCTGCAGAGTTGCTGTCATCTTCTGTGGGTTCAGAGGCATCATTAACCATCCACGATGTTTGGGGTTGGTTTATGCACCCTGACCCTTACCCTGGCTTCACACTGGGAGTGCATGTGGCGTGTCATGGCTGTGGTGATCATGGTCCGTCTGATCCATCACAGTTTTCACTCTGGCAGCCTGTTTCTGTAGATCTGATCTCTGAAAAATATGTGCTATTCAGTCTGCTACGTACTAAATACGTCTATTTCAGCACCTGGCCACAACTGAGCCACATCAAATCATACAGACCTTTGCTGGGCTTATTCACGAGTGGTGAATTGGAATGAATTACAGGTGCTGATTAATTTTACAAGAAATATATTATAATACTTCCATAACACTGCTGTATATTGTGTGTGTGTGTGTGTGTGTGTGTGGGGTGGGGGAAAGAGGTTAAAGAGAGGTTTAATTGTTCTTAGCCACAAGACACTTGGGTGCTGCGGGAGGAGAGAAGATTACCAAGAGATCAGGTCAAAAACAGTGTTGCTCAGCTGACATTTCAACACGGTGCAGCAGTGCCACCATGGGAACTGGCTGCTGATACAGGCTGGTATTACCACGGATTTAGTGAGAAAGAGACTCAGAGGTGTGAAGATAGGCTTTCTGTGGTAGTAAATAGCGGGAGGATTATGTAACATCTCACTGTGTTCACAGGGATGGTATTTCTATGAAAGGAGGATGCACAGATCTACGCCGAAAATATACATGCGCAGGGAAAGATTCTGAAATATGGACCAAAAATATGGACCAAATGTCTTTCTAGAGTGCACACACATATTTCCTTTGTATATAGAATGTGAAGGTTAACGTGTAAATACAAAATGTTAGTAAACTAGAAAACACCAAATCATTAAAGCAGCAGCGTGCGAAAACTCTGTGGCGAATGAATCTGCAGATTTCAGGTGGTTCCTAGAATCTCTAAAACCACAATGGGCAGAACATTCAGCTACCAGACTCTAGTTTGTACTGTACATTTGTTTGTTTGTTTTTCAACATGTTCAGAGTAACTTTCGATAAGTTGAGCCCTAATTTTCATTTACGTTCTTGGGTAAACCAACCCTGTCATTGTAGTCAACTTTTTGTAGTCACGTTCTGTCTGTAGAAGTCAACATGGTCTTTTTGAACTGTAAACTCAGGGTGCCTCACAGTGAAACTGCTCATCGCAGCCTCCAGCCCTCGGTCATCCAGCGGAAGCTGTGCTTGTTGTTTTTCTGGATTTTTGTTTTGATATTCTGTTTGTCCCTCTCCATTCAAATGACTCTACCTTAGACATTTGAGACTACGTTTGGTCGCGCACTTATCAGTTTCCCCCACTGTATGACCGTAGGAGCCGATGTGGACAAAAGACATCGACGTAAAGGGAGTGGTTGGTTAAAGTCATATAAAGTACGTCTGTGGGATCCTTTTAGCTGATCTTCATTTAGGTAAAAGCAGACAACAGCACGCTGAGTTATGGCTGGTGTCTTCGTCATCCTTTGACTCCCCTGGGCAATTTGCATGCTCTAATATTAATTGTTATTGGAAATGCTTGATTTAATTAAGGTGGGGGTCCCCAGGGTGTGTGTCGGTGGGGGCGTGATGTCTGATTCTGTGTCACCTGCAGAAAAAGGAGCAGAGCTATTGCTCCTAACTAGGTTATGTTGAAAGGCAGCTGACACTCAGCAAATCGTCTTCCCTTTTGTCCGCTGAGGTACATTTACAGCATTTTCATGGTTTGTTGTTGTTTCTATTCAACAAAAAAATACTTAAATATTTGTGTGCATAATCAATTATGTTCATTGAGTTAAGATACCCCCGATATGAAAGCAAGTGCACAAGAAATTCCACAATCAGACAAGGCTAAAGAAATGGATTGCAGCTTTTGATATGGAACTACTGTACACTGTAAGTATGTAGAACCATGTAATTGAATTATGCTGCATTCACATGGAATCAGAGTAACAGCCGACGGCAAACCGGATGTCATTTTATTGGACGAGAGAAGGACGGTAAAACACTGGCCAGGCCGGTCAAAGTTGAAATATTTTATCTTGTACTGTCGACCGCCATTGAATTCACTACCTGATATCATATATTTTGAGTTTGCAATGCGATATTTAGAGAAAACAGAATTTTACAGCCATATATGTTTTGCTATGTTAATAACTTTCAATAATACACAACAATGTATTGTTTGTATTTTATCACGTCACGTGGGTCACGTTTTGCCATGGTCGGTTGCGTTCGACTCATTGTTTGTTTTTCCATTCCGTTCAGCAGACGTCTCTCCTGTCTCCCGTCTCTCTGATTCCATTTGAATGCAGCACTCCTTATTTCAAAGCATTGTGTAGATATTTACTTTTTGGTATGCAACAGGCAACTCAGAGGGATTTTTTTTTTTACTGCACAGAGTGTTTTTGTCCCTTCAGCATAAGTATGAGGACGACAATAATATTTAATCTGCTGGAAAATCAAACACTGACTGAGAGTGAGACGACACATTGTCACGTGTGCATGTGTCCAAATATTGTAACATGTATTTGTTGCTATTTGTGCAAGCTGTGGACTTGACAATGAATGCCAATTGTGATGTACAATTCAAAGAATGTTGAATTGTGTGAGTCCTGAATCTGTTTGCCTCCACCTAGAAACATTACCTGTTATCAACAGGGTTATCTTTGTGGCTGTGATCGAGTTAAATCTAAAGCTAACCAGGTTTACTTGGCAAATCATTGCACCACACAAAGCAGCGGCTGAGAAACTTATAATTCCACTGAGGGTTCAGCCATTAATTCCTGTCAAACACCAGAGAACGCACACACACACACAGACACACACACACACACACACACACACACACACAAACAAACAATCTTGCCTTTCATTTGAAACACTTTAGCAAGCCTGTGTCTGTTTTCCATGTGGATGGAACTTGTGAAGCATATAATTCAAAGTCTTCCTAAGACAGACAGTGCTTCATTAACGCTGCTATCAAAGACAGACAGTGCTATCTGCCATGTGCCTGAGATGAGACAATGAGGATATCAACTGATTCATGCTTGTCAGGAGCAACTGTTTTGAAATGCATTCGGTATTTTTAATGTTTGTCTTCACAGTGATGTCAAGTCCCAAGGTGCACCGGTGATTATAATTCAAAGGAAAATTAGACATTGCTGACTTTTGTTTGTTCCGTCTAATTGGACAGCCGGAGTGTAATATATAACTGCAGCATAGCTTCTATCTTGTAACGCCAACGCCACTAAATCATCAATATTAGGCTGCAATCGTGTCCCATAACACAAATATAACACAGTTGTACTGTAAAAATAAGACACATCTACCAGGAAACTGTTAAGTGCCAAAGGCATTGGCATTACATGCAGAGATTTGACAAGCAGTATACTTTTCTTTCAACAGGGGGCGATGTGACACTGTCATTTCTGTCAGCTAAATGCGCTGTCCTGCCACTCACCCTGCAGGCTGCTGGTGTGGTATAAGCTTGCTATTTGCATTTTTTTTTATTATGATTTTCATTGCAATATATAAAAAATCAGCAGTCTATCACTACCTCATACCCCTGTGTATGGATCCACCAAGAGGAGGGAAAAGATGAGCTGGCTTATCTCAACAGTGCTAATCGCTTTCTGTGCAGTTTGTGAAAACTTGCGTTGCAGCTGACGTCTAGATTCTCAGAGATGTTTAATCTGCCTTAACCTCAACAGAACATGTATGAGATGTAATTGAAAGCCAGCTGACATACAGTGGCTCACAGGTCACAGGAGAAGAGCCAAGTTAAGTCCTTGCTGAAGGTAAATGCATTAATTCAGCTCAAACATCCTGTCACTGCATGTTGTTTTTGCAGTAAAGCACTGCACTAAAGAGAGCCAACTATGGCGAAACATTAAGTTCTCTGTCCTGCTGGGTCTTGAATATAGAGTACTACGCATAAATTAGTACCTTTGGAAAATAAGATAATAGAACAATGAACAAAAGAAGAGCTTTGAAAACTGTTTTATTTGTATAGTCCAACATCAAAATTATATATATTTCTCAATGGACTTTACCGTCCACACGACACAACACCCACTGGGTCTCAGTCAGGAAACATGAGCAGAACAAATTTGTGTGTAAACTGTTCGCAGACTGAAATTTACTTGCTTCTACGCATTCATCAATGTTTTCGTAGCTCCCATCTTTTCTTAGCCACAAGCAAAATCGACACATGCAGCTGACCACCTGTAGCACTTGTGTAAAGTAAAGAATGCACATCAATAATGCTTATTATTATTGTAAATTACCATTTTAATTCATATTGTACTCTGTTCTGTACACAATACGTAGATTTCTCTCAAATGTTGTTGACACATCTGTGTCAGTGAGCCTCCTTTGTGAGATGATGCATCCACCTGACAGGTGTGGCATATCAAGATGATGATTAGACAGCATGATCATTGCAAAGATGTGCCTACGCTGGCCACAATACAAGGTCACTCTAAACTGTGCAGTTTTATCACACAGCACAATGATCACAATGCCGCAGATGTCCTAAGTTTTGACGGAGTGTGTGATTGGCATGCAGACTGCAGGAATATCCATCAGAGCTGTTGCTGTGAACTGAATGTTCATTTCTCTTCCATAAACCATCTCAGAAAGTTGTTTCAGGGAATTTGGCAGTACATCCAACCAGCCACACTACTGCAGACCATGTGTAACCACACCATGCTTCTCGACCGGAAAAAGGTGGTCGGAGGAGAGTCATTGCTTCAAGTGGAGGAGTTTAAGTATCTTGGGGTCTTCTTTACGAGGGAGGAACGAATGGAGCGTGAGACTGTCAGGTGGATCGGTGCAGCATCGGTTGCATTGTCTTCATATAGCCAGAAACAGCTATGCTCCACCCCTCCTCCATTCCTAAATTCATTGATCTCGCTAACCCATTTCCTCTTCTCATCCTTAATCACATCCCTTTATCCACCCTCCCTTTACTCCTCAGACAGAAGCTCTACACTGTTTCCTCAGCCACCTGGTTTCTAGATATCCTCCCAGACAAATTTCCTCGTTCTGTCTGTCAACAACTGTTCTCCTATCCAAAACAAAAAATGACACGCCATTGGTTCTGGCTGGTACTCTTTTTCTTATTTAGTACATGTCAATATTTCAGTCGGTTTTCTAGCATTATAATAAGTAGATAACAAATGCTTGTTGATGCATCGTGTACTGTGCAGTGTTCTGTACATCTCCTCACTAAAAGTCCAAATGGTATTCCAGGAGCCATATTGTCTGGATATGCATCTACGCAAGAAACCTCATAAACATGACAACCACATTAGTGTGTGTGGAGCAAATATTCATGTACACATTTTGGATGATAAACTGCCCCCGAATACAAGGTTCTAGAATTAACATACAACCCTGTATTGTCAGATTATGAGCGTTTACCTGTTCATGTGAAACAAAAAACAGGCTTTTGGACAAATAATGTTTTATATTTGTGATTCTATCTCTAATCTCCCACAGTATTTTTTTCCCTTGGATTTCCTCCCCTGCAAAGGCCCGAACACTAGATGGTACTGTGCACATAGCACAGCTCTTGAATACTCTGAGCACCCTCACTTGAATCCCATCAGAATACCTCAATGCCCTCAGAATTTGCACCAGACTGTGCATCCATACAGGACCTGTGACTGCTTCTTTTTTGGGACACATTTGGCACAAATACATACAACCTATGTTGCTGTGTTTCCTCCTCAGGGCAAAGACCTTGGTCTCTGCCTTCATACACTGGACTTACCACTTTTAAACACACACACACACACTGGAACACAAACAATACACCATCTGCCTGTGCATCATTCTGGGAAACTCAGTTGACTGTTGCCCCACCAGCATGCACTCTGACTCAAACGTGCAGAGACCAACAGTTTGTCACAGACTGAAACCAAATTCTCTTTGAAAGATATCATTAAACCATGAACCAAGCATGTTTTCCTATGGTTACTTATTTTATATGGTAGGTGTATGTGTGGAAATGATATCACACATGAGCATGCACAACGACTTGCTATATTTGTGGAGATCCATGTATATGAGGTCTTTTACAGTTGCAGTATGCATATCGCGTATCTTTATTATTTTTTTTTTAGTTTTAGTTTTTATTTTCTTTTTCATTTAACACATTAAGGCAGCTCAGTCACGGTCACCCAGGGTTACAGTGGATCCCTGATGTGTGGTACCTACATATATATAGATATGCCAATACAGGGTAATTCACACCTTTACACTAAAACTTAACATGTAAATAAAGTATTTAGTCACAGCTTACCATTTCCTCCACGCATATACTGTTGTTTTCATAAGCCTGTATTAAAGAAACGGTACCATGGCCCCCTCTCTTCCCCTCCGTCATTGTTAATTCTCCCCCACATCTGGTCAAACGGCACTATTTCTGTCATCGTCTCAATCCATTTTTTAATCTGGTGCAGATGTACTTTTCCATAGCCTGGAGAGGCGGGCTGCTGTGACCATCCCGACCTTTACAGTATAACAGTCAAGTCATGTTTTGACACTCCCGTTACTTGTATTTGGTCACCCAGTAAGCATAATCTTGGTGAAATGGGAATCTGTCTTTCCAGAGCCTTCCACAAATGCTGTTACTTTTACCCAAAATGGATGTTATCAGACTCCATTCCCATAGCACATGTAGGAAAGTCTCTGCCTTTGTTCCACATTTCCAACAGTCCTATGCAGTCTTGAGGAGGTGAAATAGAATCTATGTAAACTCTCCTCTAGCCTCCCTGAGGTGTTTTCTGATATTTTCAGATATCCTTGTTTAGTTTGCTGAAATCCTGATAAAACATGTACATAATCCACACACACACACACACACACACACACACACACACACACACACATATAACATTAGGGCTGGGACTTCATCACGTTAATTACAATTAATTACAGAATAATGCAACAGAATAATACTTTTACCAGACAATGCGGAAAGTTTGTCAGTGCACAAGTTCCTGGTCCACCAATCACACTGATGCACAAGATGCGTTAGCGCTGATGTGGAGGAGCCTGATGAGAGCACAGCGCTCGGACTGATGGCAAGTTTCAGTTAAAAATAAATGCCCGACGGAAGCCTTGAAAAGAGTGTGGTTTTGTGCAAATTGTGCCAAAAAGAAATTGCATACAACCGACGCACATCAAGCCCACGGTACCATTTGAATGCGAAGCACAGCATGCACTGTAACTGTGGGTTTACTTATTTTTGGCCGGGGATATTTTTCTTTAAACATTTTCAGTGTTCTGAATGTACTTTAGAATGTTAGTTTTAGCAGTAGCAATTTAGCAATTTCCAGACATTAAAAGAGCTTGATAAAATAAAATAAACAATATTGTACTGTATGTATGTCTATCATTTATTTCAGTCATATACCAAAATCCGTTTAACGTTAACGTTGCTAACGTTAGCTTAATGCTCGGGCTACGAACAGCAAACATTTGAAAACTTAGAACTTTTTGCTAGTGCAATTTATTCAGTGTAATTCAACTTCCTGAACATGTGGTGTTAGCAGTGTCATTATAATGAGCGCCAGTGAGCGTCCGAGATACAGGAATTCATAAATATGATTGGCTGTATTGCGACAAGTAGAATCCACAGCTTAACTCTCTTACACATGTGACGGTTATGTGTCTTGTATTTTGCCAATTTTATGCATAATCAAACTTAACAATTTCACAGTGTTGATGACCTCATCGAGGAATTATACACAACTTCTTTTTTTGGTTGTGTACAGAACATACTGTAGCCCGACAATATTTGGATGAAAGCGTGCAAACATGTATGTTTCGCTGTTGACACATTTTGTGTGTACTATGTATAGATTTCCCCTCTTTAGACCAGCTCTGATGATGAATACACAAACAGTGTAATTTATTCCATATTCAACATCCCAAAAGTAAATGACGATGCTGAAAACTGAAGCTTGGATGACTCAGCAAAGGTCACCAAAGATGACAGTACACTAAGAGTGAATTAGCAAAGGAACGTCTGCCAGGACCAGGTGCTGAGCTGTTAGCCCTCACTGGCCTGCAGCCAGACTATAAAAGTCTTTGTGTCCTGAAAAAGCCAAGCCATTTTTTTTAAACAATGGACTGGCTAGGTAATCCAATGGTTGAATGAAATAGCTGTCTGGCTTGGATGTGATCAGCACATCTGTTTGGCAAAAGTGTGAAGCTTCTATGTCCTCGGCCGTGAGCTCAGATCTCAATTTGCACTGATTTAGCATCTATTTTTGGAATTGGTTGGTTCATACAAATGGCATATGCTTTATTCTCGTAATCACTTGTGTGAAACTGGCCATAGATAATAGATAAAGATAAATAGATAGATAAAATACTGTATGTTACTCACTCTTAGTATGTTACTCACTCTTAGTTAGCAGCTGTCCAGTATGTGACAACTTTATATCTTGTTAAATACTTTCCGTTTAAGGGTTTGTCAAAGGAATTCTTGACTTTAGATGGAAAAGAACCAGAGACTCAGACTCAGAGGAGAGTCTCACAGTGTAACACAACGGACAGAGTCTCAGAGTTACAGTGTGCTCAGCGATCTTTTATATGCTGTACAGATACGAATAGTTTTCAAGGCAAGTACGCACCTGCAACTATCTCAAGGGCAGTGTGGCCTGCGACATACCGTGAAGATAACGAAAAGACGACAGTGTTTCACCACTGCCTTAGTCATGGATCATGAATTCCACAAATTCCCAAAACAGGGATGTACAGTACCTACAACACTGTTGGGCACGGCTTACATACAGTACTATGGTTGGCTGAGTGAGTTCAAATGATGCTGAAATTGAAAGGCGAAAAGACAGCTCTTTGTATGTGTTATATATACACCACATACACTGAACAGAAATGTAAACGCAACACTTTTTCTTGTTAGTGTGCACTTCTTCTCCCATCCAGGTGTGGCATATGGAGATGCTGAATACTATTCCAGACACTGGATGGCTGGTCAGACTCAAAGGCAGGCTCAGACACAGTTGGAGTTCTTAATAAGTCCTTTTAATCCGGAAACAGGTCGGTGGATGGGAATCCACACAAAAAGCCAGAGCTACAAAATTGGCAGGCAAGACGAAGTCAAGAACACAGGAAAATCTGGTCACATTACAGGATCAAAAGTGACAATCAAATGTTAGGTTTTTTTTAAAAACCCAAATACTGACCCATGGTTACTCCTTTTCTAACCTGAATATTTGGTCATGTATAGGCCTATGGGGATATCCCCATCAAAAGGAACCAAAAGCAATATTGATTTGTTTTCTGCGCATATTCTTTTTGCAAGGAATCTTGGTCTTTTGAGTCCAGGAAGAACTTATAATAAAGGCGAGGAAAAGTGAGGAGACTCATTATTTAATAATAATAATGCAGCTTATGAACATTATGGCATTTGTAGATGGTAGAAAATACCGGGGTAGCGGGATCTACAAAAAGGTGAGCGTACAACGCTTTGAACGCCAGACCTGATCAAGCACTGCTGGAAGATGCTGAACAAGACGTACAAAGAAGGCGAATGTCGTCATTATCTGCCATCCTCCTGTTGTTCAAATCGTTCTGGATTTCAATGCTGAAAGAAGAAGCGGAAATTGCTGGAATTGTGTTGAGACGTTCTCCGTGCGTGGCTGGTTGTATTGAGATATCCTGACTGATTACAATTACCTTGTAAACAGGAATAACCCTAGTCACTCATGTAAACGGGTTCTTCCAAATGTTTCAGGAACAGGGATATTGACCTTAACCTGAATTTTGTGTGCATGTAAACATAGTCATTGTCGTAAGTTTTGAGGGAGTGTGTGATCGGCATGCTGACTGCAAGAAGGTCCACCAGAGCTGTTGCCCGTGAATTGAATGTTCATTCTTCTTCCATAAGCCGTCTCCAAAGGTGTTTCAGAGAATTTGGCAGTACATCCAACCGGCCAACCGACCATGTGTAACCACACCAGCCCAGGTCCCTCATATCCAGCATCTTCACCTCTGAGACCCGCTATCCAGACATGACCAAAGAATCTCTGCATGCTCCCCGTCCTCACTAGGGTCCGAATGTGGGCAAATGCTCACATTCAACAGAGTTCTCTCCAGGGCAGATGGCAGACAGTGTGTATGGCGTTGTGTCGGTGAGCTGTTTGCTGATGTTGACTTTGTGAATGGGCCGGCCCATGGACACGTATTGGTTATGGATAACGGACACAGGTGCGTTTATTGTTTTTGTTTTTGTCTGTGGGTCTTTTGGGTGTACCTGAAAAGGGAATTAATTTATAATGTCGCATTGCGTTGATAATAGTCATCTGTCCTCGAAGTTCCTGGTGACAGTTTAACATGCCTGCTTGAAGTGTTTAATATGAAGCACTAAAATGTCTATTAGGGCACCACAGTACACCTTTAAATGACTCATCATTAATGTTAACAAACAACCTTTTGGGGGATGGGTGTGGGGGGTGGTGTAGGGTAGTGCCCCTGCAAGGAAAAAGTGAAGACTACGTGACGTGGAAACAAAAGGAAGTAGTGAAATAAAAAAATGTTGCGTTCCATCCTCCTACGTGTTGTGATGAATGGGAGCTGGGCAGCTAAAGCAGAGGTGATTCATCATGAACTATAGTGTTAATTAATGTTGTAGGAGGGGAGCCAACAAGGCCTGTTCCACATCAGCAAAAAGAAAATACATTGTTTTTCTTCAGCCTCTCAAATCAACTTCAGATTAACAACTGGACTCAGTCAGCTCTGTTTAAATGTGATACACAGGAGACATAGGCTGCGTTAGTCAACTAACCAGCACACATATACACCGAAGATTATGGCGTTTCACATGTCACCGTGGCTCATAGCAGAGGTGTCCCCTGCTATTGTAAAAGCCTCTCACATACCTTACTCTTATCAAACCTTGGGATATGACTGGATTTGGTAATGACTTTTCATTACATCGTAGAGTGATTTATGTGCATGGTCATTTTTAGCACTTTGTCACTGTAAATCATCCCGCAGATAAATGTGACAGTAAACAAGAACGTCATGATCGTCAATATGAAGGTATTTTAATTCATAATAGGTGGCCGTCTGTTTCTCAATATGCAAAAAAAAAAAAAAAAAGACAAAGAAATGGCAACTGAAACACATAAAGTCAATATATATGGAGATGCTCTGAAATTTCAGTTGTTGGTACTTTCACATGAGCGAACGAAAGATCTTGAAGCACAAACCTCTGCCAAGGTTGAGTCAAATTCACAGCTGGACGGTGTCACACTTCATAAAATGATTCTACACTTTGTAATTATCATGTTTACCATCTCTTTGCATCATTTTTCTGTGTTTAACATGAGCGGTCCACATACCTTTCTGGACTTTAATGCATGCCTGCAGGCGGGCATGCTGATTGCAAGCGAAAGCCCATGGGTACGAGAGTCAATTGCTAATGCTTGTTTTACACCACACAGCTTGTCCATGTAAGTGGAATTAAAAAAAAAATAGTCTGCATTTATAAAACAGTAGAGACAAATGATTTCACTCAGGCTTCTACTGTTTTGATAGTATTTTTTCCTCTTTTGAGTAAATAATTACATTTGTGCTGCAACAGAACAGTCAATTTCACCTTGATAATTTATTCGCAGTCACTTGGTGTGGGTGGTACCTTCCCCATCTTATATTTTTATATTTCATTCATCTGTGACCACACCAGAATCAAAATCAGCTTGGAGCAGATATCAAGAAGGCAAATTATCTGCTGCCATCATCTCTCTGAGGACCTTTTAAATATAGCATTTATCTCCGAAGCGATCCACATAACTCACTTCGATATAATTCTCATATCACAGAAGGCAAAGTGATGAATCTCTCCTTAGACCATTTTAAGCAAGGTAAGTAAAACTTGTGCAATCAGCAACTCAAAATGAATAATTCATATGTTGACAAAATTGCACTCATTGCAATTGCAGCATAGTTGTATTCTTCTTCTCCTGCAGCTAAATGCTGTTGAGTCTGGTGTGAGATACATTTACAGATACTACTTGTAGGGATGTCCCAATCTGATCTGATCATCTGATCAGAAATTGGGTCAGATCACATGATGGTCATCTGAATGCAATCGAGCGGAAAGGATTGGCTCTTATTTTGAAAGTTACCAACAGATGTGTTTGTACATTATGTGAGTGTTGTCCTGTTGACCTGCTGGAAGACGAACAATAAAACTGACCTATCTTCCAACACCCCCCCTGCACATTTTGGAGAGAATGGTAATCACAATGACCTGAGCACATTTACAGTTATTGACTATTGATATATCAGACCAAGGGCTAAGTACCAAATTTGTTTTTGTACGCACGTAGCTGCTGTATTTTCATGCTGCGTGTAGAGCAGGTGATTAGACTTTTTGTTTGCCTGTTGTTTTCAGTGAGACAACTCGACCTTTTGAAGAGTTCTATTGTTAATATTTATGTGACAGCGCACAGTTGTCCTTTCTGTTATAGTCTGACTCATCATTTTTTTTTGTCTCAGAAAATTCCAAATAATGAATAATTAGTTTCATTAACAAACACCATATTGTTATTGTTACCTCACATGCTGATGTTGTAACGACAGGGTTGGATTTGCACTCAGTGATATCAATCATATTGACTCAATGAAACATCCTGAACTGGTTTGTATGTTATTGTTAAAATGAATGCCCATTCTTTTCATTTGACTGTCCTGTCACACACGTAAGTAACTAATTTAATTTTATACAGCACTTATCACTGAGAGGATAATACACAATACAAAAAGGATATAATCCTTTTCTCCAACTGCAGTAAATTTACTGATAAACTAAAATATGTTGAAATCGCGATTTGTAATCATGGATTTGACCTTGAAACTAATTGATTTGGTCTAAAAAAAACTTCTTCAAAAAGTCCCTGTGAAATTAGACGACTCAAAATATAATTCCAGTGAAGTGAAGACAGAAATGCCTGCTGCATTTGACTAGTTGTTGTTGTTTTTTTTTGTTTTTTTGACAGGTTGTGATTAAATCTGTTTGATTGTGACACACCTATGTGAAATGATTCTACACTTTGCCTGAACACAACCCCCTCCATTGACATATTATTCACCTTGCAGTAACATCATTTCTGCACCATATTTGTTTCCCCCACCAACTTTGTTCATAGGTCCAGAAGGATGTTTGGATCTGGATCAGTTTGTCATATGTTAAAGCTCACATTGTAACATGTCATAGGAGGCTTTCTCTCACTAGGTCCGGAAAAGGAATGAACATGAGTGAATTGCGGACAAACACAAAGCAGGCGGCCCAAACCTTAGTGTCACAGACAGCTGAGATTAATCTCCACAATTTCATTTTTTTCCCCTTGACACTGGGCAAACAGATTGTTTCTGTAATGGTGTAATGGGCCCCCTGAAGAACATCCATAACAGTTCTTGTTATTGATCCTGTCTGGTAGCCTCAGAACCTCTCAGTAGATAGCACAATTTCACTAAACACTTGCTGCTCTTGACGATGATTTTTGGCACCATGATTGGGTGTTAACAGAGAGGGATTGCATCTTGCTCCTCAAAAGAGGAACATTTGCAAAAGCTTTTGTTTACTGATACTGTATATCAGCATTAAAACCATAATTGTGGGTTTGCCGAAAACAAAGGAAAGTTATGAATATGTATGATTTTCACTTCTTGACATGATTAAATTGGATCAATGCCCAGTTATTCCTCTCCAAAGCCATTTGTAGTCATTTGTAGCTCTGCTGCAAATGCTGGTACAACTGATAATCCATACAGGTCACACCTCCCGTGTCTTCTTGAAAATATTTTGAATCATACAATGAATGTAAAAATGTTAATGTGCTGTCTGAAAGTAACACCTACAATTTCATAACACTGAAAATGGATCTTCAAATGAACACCACATTTGTTACTTTGTGGTCAGAAGCTTCACAGTTTTTCTTCTGTTGTACACATTTGTATACAGACTTGTATTTTTGAATTTGACAGTTTGTATTTTATTCATATCTCCCATTCATATTATTTATGGGTTTATTTTTGTTGTCTTAGCCACAGAATCAGAATTAGCTTTAATCGCCAAGTATGAACAACCATACTCCATACTAATTTTTCTCCGGCACTCAAATACAAAAGTACAAATACAAACAGCCTGCTGTTGAAGAAGTTCTTCCTGTGCTGGGTAGTCCTTGTCTGCAGGGCTCTGAGGCGCCTGCCAGATGGGAGCAGTTTGAATAGTCTGTGCGGGGTGAGAAGAGTCTTTGACAATGTTCCCTGCCCTCCTTTGAGTCCTGGAGACGTACACGTCCTGAACCAATGATGCGCTCAGCAGACCTCACAGTGCGCTGCTGGATCTGTCCTGGTTGGTGGCAGCTCCAAACCACACAGTGATGGAAGAGCACAGGACAGAGTCAGTGACTGCCGAGTAGAACCTCAGCAGCAGCTCAGGGGGCAGTCCCACGATCATCTCCACTGTCTTCACTTGGCCAAGACTGTTGCGTTTCGGTATAAAACGTGATTTCTTGTTGCTGTATGTGTGGAACGTACATAGGCTGGCCACCCCTGGTGTTTTCCTACCTTTGGTCCTCAATGAATTACATGCAAAAACAATTAACATATGATCAACATCTTTTCTACATACAAAAAAACTGCAGTTACCTAAGACATATGTATATCCTTTGTTACAGAGCTCTACACAGCCTCTGTGACAGTGTCCTGGAACATGTTGACTGACATCCGTCCCATCCTGGCCTACCTTTCCTCTAAGGACCGCAGTCAGTCCCACAACAGCTGTTCCTCTGACGTCGTTGAACAGATGGAGGGTTTCAATGGATCTGAGATGCTGAAAGGACCAAGACAGCACAGTAGAGCAACTATCAAATAAAACTACAAAACATTTGAGTCTGCTAGTACAGAGTACATGCAGATGACTCCAGGCCAATTACCCTCAAGAAGAAGTTCACAGCACTTGGCATATTTTTGTCTCTGGTAGATTCCTTATTTTTCATCGAGCACACGCTTAAGGTAACTAGTTACTATAGTAACTAACTTACGTAATTGAGGTAAGGGTTAGACTTAGAGCTAGAGTTAGGTCTTTATTACAAAGTCCAACATACGGGGTTTGTATCTTTCTTTGGTTTTGGTGTTTGTGTGTGTGTGTGTGTGTGTGTGTGTGTGTGTGTGTGTGTTAACTGGCCCTGATGCGTCACTGGACTGTTGACATATGTAACAGCCTACTTGACTTCATGAGCTGAGTCTGGGACCAAATGAAATGATGCTGAATTCTGCCTGCGTGTTCTCCAGATGATCGGTCCAATCGCTTCCCGATCAGCAACTTAGTGCAACTCACCAGCAGTTCCTTTGCTGGTGATTGGCTGATGGCGCTGGAGGGTTCAGGTGCAGTTTTGGACTGCAGGTGGCTCTGAGTTTGGGTCAAAAGTGGTGACGGTCTGACACAAAATATTCCTGTTTTTAGAGTGGATTGATATGTTGGCTAGGCGTTCATAATCCTCTGAAACAAGAATTAGAACTCGTAAAAATCAAAAGAAGCAAAGTAAGATTTTCTACGACTGAAGCGGTTGGCTGGTCGTAGTCTTCAAAATAAAAGTATTAAACTTGGTTAAACTCTAGGCACTGATACTTCGGCTTAAGAGGCACAACTTTGTTATGAAGAATGAAATTGAAGGCTAAGTGGAACAGAAATGCGGCACAAATTGGAAGAATTCTATAAGAGCAAGGCTGCATAACTATTAAAAAGAAAAACGTGAGACACTACTTGGGTTAAAAAGAAAGACTTCTTCGGGCCAAAGGAAATGAATGCTTACGTTTGCTCGTGTTCAGTGTTGCCAATTCCCCAGCATCGGAAGTTGCTATTGGCCCGCCCAGAAGTTGCTAAAAGTCGCTAGACGACGAGCGAGCGGTCCAATCCAAACGTGAGAGCGGGGGAGGGGGGGGGGGGGGTGAACCTGCTTTTTTTAAACTTTTCTGTGCTGTTCAACTAGCTTTTTAAGCAGTGCTACTTGTGACTTTGTGTCGCCAAAAAGAAAAAGAAAACAAAT
>CAAKHB010007577.1:85442-100778 GCA_901007665.1 Aeoliscus strigatus | reverse complement strand
AATAAATATGTAATCCTTTCCTCACATGGGCTGTCGCACAACACTCAGATTATCCCATCAGAAACATTATTACAACTACACAGAGCAGGCCAGAGGGGAAATGTGTGTTTAAAAATTATTGGAAAGCAGTGGCACATTCTCTCTCACTAGCAACACTAAACAAAAATGGAAACGCAATTTGAATGTTTACTTTTGTTTACAGTTTGGGGATTACTTTTTTTTTTTTTTTCTTACCAGTGTGGCAACATTTCGCAGTCACAAGATCTAACCCTGAAGGTCGGGGTTAGATCTTTACACTTCTTACATCCAGAAGAAACAAAATCTCTCTTGAAATTGAGTCTTGAAAGCCAAATAATATTGTACAGTTTGGGGTGCCTACATACTCAGGTGTATTTTTTCCTTCGTCTCAACCAAAACTGATGGACACTAAATGTTTCACATGTGAAAATGTTCCATGGTCCATCCATGTCTTTGAGGTATATCATTATCATTATTGTTATTACAACAATAATAACAAAACTATTGTTATTATTATTATCATGTCATCGACCTTAGTAAAGCTGATGGTCATTAAGTTTCAAACAATGCCAGCCATAGACCAGACTGTACAAGTATAATAAATGTGATGCTTAGTCAAGCAGTTATTCATTACTCCACAATCACCCTCGTAAACTATGTGAAGCTCGCAGGGCGAGCAGCTTTATTTTTACACAACCATAAAGTAGTATTAAATCATGCTTGTGTCACCGTGTGTATAATTGGATTTCTCATGTTTGTTGCTAGATGTCAACACACTTGGACACTGCTTGGATAAAGGTTAGAACCCACTTGATGCTGTGCTGTAATTCCTACATTATAAACGGTTGTTTACAGTGTGTGAATTGTAAACAACCATTACAATTACAATAATGGCGGACAAGCAGTTGTGAGAAGAGAGCTGTATTTGACTTTGTTACTGTTTAAGTGTACTGTTAAGGTGTTCAAAGTGCTGATACGATGTTACATAAGCGAGGTCATTGCTATAGCATGAAGGCTTGAACATTGACAAAATGTCTTCATATTTGGCATATGGTTAGTGTCTTTTGTAGTTATGACCGCTTACGAGTGGTATGTAAAACTGGGTCTGAGGTCTTTTCATTCCAAAACAAAGACAATATATAACATATGTACCTATAGCTTCTGACAGACAGACAGACACTGTGAGAAATTCACATTTTCAATTTGTGCCAGTGCACAAAGTTTGGATTACTTAACTGGTTTCTAATTTCAGTTTCTTCACAAAAATCTATTAAAGAGAGTCATGTACACAGGCACCTCTTGTTTTAGCACATATTGTTAAATGTTTTTTCTCCTATTGAACCAGACTCAGCGCAATACGAATGGGAGAAAGAAGTTGCAGTATCGAGGGTCCCATTGCAAGTGAATGAATCCATCTACATGGAGTTAAGAATTTATGACCTACACTGCATTCAGCCACCAGGGAGTGATTTAAATCTTTTGCTGAGCTGTCATGCATCTTTATATATACCTGCGTGTAACCTGCAATGACGTTTTATGATCCAGCAGGGGGACAGCCACATTAGCATTAAGTTAGACTAATCATTTTTGCTTGGAAATTTTAAGCACTGTTTTAACTTTTGACTGCTCTCCATAGTGGCAATAGACCAATTCATCTGTATGACAATTACTTGGATATTCTGAACTTTGGACAATTGTCATGAGCCTATTATATCTAAAAGAATCCCTTGTTGGCGCGTCTGGTCAGTGTAGCTGCTGCAGCTGAAAACCCTCTTGTGTCAACATGGTTTTCAGCAGTGACAGCAACAACAGTTGTCACCAACTTCAGTGTGCAAAGCTAACACGCGGTAAAACAAAATGCATATAATTTAATCACCGTTGAACAAATTCATTCAAATTGAAAATAATTTCTCATAATTTCTCTTGTTTCTTAGAGAGAATATGATTCATAATATATAACAATAATGATAACAACAACAATAATAACAATGATACGTGTAATTATTATTATTATTTATAACATATATAAAGATATCATAATTTGTTTTGCTCTGTAAATATTCATCAATATTCATCAAATCTGTCGTTGATCCCATCCTGGTTTAAGGGTGGGATGTAAAACAAAAATGAGAATCAACAGAGGAAAGTGATTTTATTCTAAACATCAATTTTAATTTTTTTTTTTTACTCACCCTGTCTTTCCCCTAATTCCTCTCTCCCACAGTGTTCATTACAATTAGATGCAAAAACTTGCAAATGATGCAACTCAGCAGCCTTAACGACACCGAATAGCGACTTTCCTTCCTGAGGAGCTGGCAACCCTTAAACCAACATGTCCAGAATTCCCCATCCACGATGGACCCACCAGAGCTCTTGATTGTGATTTGGACTGCTCCCCTGGCTTGAAGAATATACAGAAATCTGTCTCCTGCCCAGCAGACGTACTCTGCAAGTGCTTTAAGAATCATGTAATGATGCCAGCAGTAACGCCATCCCCTAAGAGTAAATGGCAATGATATATCATGTCAAATACTGCAAATGTGATTTCAACTAGCCACAGGCTCATTCCCCAATGTATGAATATACAGTATGTATGAATATATCTGACTTGTTTGAAAGGCCCCTACATGTAGTTTGTTGCTGTGTCTGCATTTTCGTCCTGTTCATGAAAACACCTCTGGTAGAAGTTGTAGGGGATTCCACCAGTTCAATGGATGATAATGATTGTAGACCCTCGCAAATGTTCAACAACCAATCAGCTTCAAGCTGCCAATGTGTACCGATGTGGCTGTGTGACGTGCACAGCTGCAACAAACATGCTAACTTTTGGACAGGGGACGAGGAGGACGTGCTGATAAATACATTTAAATAGCAATCGTAACTTCACAACAGCAGGATCCTTAACTGTATTGTTGTGGGGGTCGTTGCAAATAGATGCATTTAGATGAACGTTTCAAGTTGTTGCACTTGGCATCTTTTTTTTTTGTTTGTTTTAACATCCCTATATAGCAAAAATGATTAAGTCAGTTTGCCACTTTGTGATGTAAATGGGTTGTGGTCAGTCATTTTTTACAGTCCAAACATCTTTTTAAAAGTTATACTACTAGTTATACTAGTTATACTAGTTACACCACAAATTCAAGTGGATGTTTTAAAGAAAGAAAGAAAGAACAAGAAGAAGTAGTACATTTTTTAATTGGGGCCTGTGCACATTCTTTGAGCCAAGAGTACTTGCTTTGTGTACATACAGTATATAGAACAGGGGGGCAATATAAGCTTTATATTCATTCCATATGAATAAACATTTACATTGATCCCATATGATTCCATATGTGTGTAGGCATGGAATGGTCTGAGATGAATTTGAAACTTGTCAAAACAAATACTGTGCATCCTTTAAAGTTAGATCTTCTTAATGTTTTTATTCATGTAACTCACATTATCTCTGGTAGTACAGTATTATTATAACAATATTATTTACTATTAATTTACTATTAATCATTAAGATGACATAGTAATTGTCATCTGGTATTTTATCTATGAATATGTCATGACAGACACTGATTAAAAATGATACATATTACGGTCTGAAAATAAAGGAATTTAAACAGTTCAATGTGGATGGGGTGAGGTGGGGTGTCGTATGTGTGTATGTGGAGTGTGTGTGTGTTACAGAGACAGTATTCATCATGGCGGATATTTGTGCTCTATTCTAACTCCACCATAATAAACTCAGATGCAGCAGCATCAACACGTCCGTTCTTTCATTATTGAATTTCTGCCAGTGAGGTCGTCTGGTCCTCATCCTAGTCATCTTCTCCTGCTGATAACGCACTTGGGAGACCATCACCATGGGAACTGTTGCACATGTTATGGGTTGGTCGTCAAGGAAACTTGGCTGAATATTGGTCCTTTTCCTCTCATGCACTGACTGACTCACTTGTTCTGTGCTCTGCGCTCTGTTCCTGCGATTTCAAAATAGCTGTTTGTCATGAGAGCGTGTTTGAGGGTAGAAGATAGAGGATGTGAATGGGCAAAATGTGCTTACAGTGATTAACCCAGCAGCAGCTCTGTTTTTAAAATGCTCCTCCAGGCTTATTTTTCAGTAATCCTGATGAGCCCAGGCCAGGGGCTGCGTGGGAGGACTTTTTGTACTTCACATGATTACACCTTACACACAGGCCTGGACCAAATGGACGTGGAGGAAAGCTTTTAGATGTGGTGTGTGAGGTTATTAAGCTTGGCTGTACAAAGTTTTTGTTTCTTTTTTAACTTTTGATTGGAGATTGTGTGACTGAGGTCAGTCCTAGTATTTATGAACTTCTGTCCAACTTCTTTCCTCTGGATACAAAACCATTTGCAACACAGAACAAATCAACCTCAAAGACTGTACATATAGAACATTCATCCGGATTTTTGCCCTCTTTGCATCAACGTGAACAAACTGTGATGTATCACACCAATAATCCATTTCTCAGACCACCACCTACACAAGCACATCAAGAAAACACGTCATGTACAGTAGCTGGCGATGGATGCTCTCGTGTTACGACTCTCAAAATGACCTTCTGCTGCACATTTATTCAAAGAGGACTCCAAAGTTTCCGTTTCGTTATAGATAGAAACCCAGCAGGCAGGTTAGACCGCAGCAAAGACAATTTTAGCTCAGTGCAGAGAACATCCCGTGCTATTATCACTCGATTGCTTTGCTCTCTCGAACATTCAGCATGAGCTTGAATGATGTTGGATTCAGTAGATGACAGAACAACCTGATGGACTGATGGATCGAATGAAAATACTTAAATGTTGGGGTTAGTCACATTTGTTTTCATCTGTATAGACCAGTTTGAAATAATGAATAATAACAACAATAATAATAGTGTTGCACAAAGATGCATAATGTATCCATGTAAAAACTGTTTAAAACAAACAAAAATATCTTACTTGAATGCTCTAACTGAATGCGTGAATTTGTTACATTTGCACAACTATAATAGAAATATGATATCAACCGCACCGAAATATAATCTACTGTTTGCACCCTGCCTCTTTTCAATCTCTCTGTATAATCTAGTTTACAACATTGTGTTCACAATATTGTGATTAATTGGGTCGAACGTTAGCAGACAGTGGAACCTGGAGGTGAAAGGAGACAAAGCCAGATGGTGAGACTAAATGAACTCATTACTGGGACACTTGAATCTGACCATGGGGTCACAGACAGGTGAGTGTGATGAATTCAACCGAGAGGTGTAGAAATGTTCTCTGTTCCTTTGTTATCTGATGATTGTTGCATTAAAACACGTATTGTAGTGGTTCCAACTAGAAAGCGAAACACAAACACACACACACAGATTTCAGCATCGTTTTTGACAGGGCAGTAACTGTTGCCCTGTCTAAACTATTCATTCTAAACACACAGTCATCCGTTTTTCCGGTAAATGAGATTATGGTGCTGACAAACCTTTGTGAGAGTTTCTTAGCCGCTGGAAGCCCTTCTGCTGTCCTCCCTGCAGCGTTGATACACCTGATACATTGCTGCCCATGGTGAGAATTCACCAGATTTCCTGAATGGTCGTTGTCTGTCAGCTGAGTCCTCGGTAGTAGGTGAGGAGTCGACTGCTCCCAAAATATGAATGTGACATCCTGCATGCAGCTTTTGGCATTTCATCAGCGACTGAATAATCCTCTTTGGCTTGCTGCAGATGACAGATAATTCTCTCTATTTTTGTTTTACCATACGCAAAAATGCTCAACACACGCAGCAGCATTGTCTTAAAACAGCAGCTGAATTAATCAGGGCTTTAGGTCTAACTTTATGTCACATGTATTTCCAATAAACTGATGAAGGTGCACAACACAAACACATAATTAGCACTTCATCATGGTCCATGGATTGTGCGGAGCTGCCACCTAGTGTAAATCAGCAATAAACAGCACAAAGTCAGTGACATTGCCGCAGCTTCGACCACAACTTGACCTGGCGTGTCCTGACTCTAAAGTCTGAATGATTGTAGGGCAGAGGACAACACCAACACCTCAACGTCAGTCTGCTGTGCTAGTCTGTCACAACACAGGCATTTAAATATCACATCCCATGGCGGTTTAAATCAGTGGGTTTCAACTTTTCTTAACTTTGTAAAAGCATTTTGATGAACCAAGTAACCAACGAAGAAACAAAATAAACACACACACACGCACATACTTGATTTGAGGAGGTGAGAAAATCATATGATCAGTGATAAAGTTGACTATATCAACTTGTTTCTGATTTTAAAGGAGCTCTGATGCCGGAAGCTTTGTCAAAGAAGGAAGCACTGACAAAAGATGCCTCGACCAGTTGAGGTGAATCAAAGAAAGCAATAGGGAGAGGAACAAAAAGCTGTCATACCTGTTGACACAAGATGGAAGTGGAGGTCACCATCAATCAGAGGAGACTGATGAGATTGATGAAAAATTGTGTGGTTTTTTTTTTTATTATTTTATATTTACGGTTTCATTTTTCTATCCGTCAAAGCACCACTAATTTATGTTCTCTTTTAAAGCATTTGTAAGTCATCCTGGAAACTGTACAGTCAATCACACATCCCAGAAATCACATTTAATGATCAACTTCTGCATCGGCACTAGTCTGAGATTTGTTTCTGCTGTTGTACGGATCACAGATGAACGAGGAGCCAATGGGCTTTCGGCTAAACCAGCACTCCAAATCAATAAGGGAAATGTTACCTAGATGTGTAACATCTACAGCTGAACACTGGCTCAGAAAAAAAGGATATGCTGCCAGAAAGGTAGAAAATCCCAGCAGGATACAGTACCACCAGATATCAGTGGCATGTAGACACAAACTCCAGAAGCTGAAGCACAGCTTTGGGCATCTTTTTCATGCTGTTGCTCTTTGCTGTTTCCAAATTGAGCTCTAGTGAAACCTCCGGGTTTGTGAGATCGGCAGAGAAAGGAAAATAAGCAGCTGGACAGCTTTCATGGTGGCCTTGAATGACGGCAGCGATCAAAGCCTTAACACTGCAGGGCAGAGAGAGCATGAGATACGGGAGCAGTCAGTGATGGAAAGGTTTGCAAAGGAGACAAGAGTGCAGCACCTTTTCAAGTGCCCTCACTCACACAGACACACTGATTTAGACATACACAGTTAGATTGTAGCACTCAACAGAGAATCTACACTAGAAAGAGTTGGAAGTAACTCATTTTTCTTCTCTCTATATAAATCTTCACTTCTTGTGGCATCTGATTAATCTGTTTTATATTTAAAAGAGGTAGACTATAAAAGGAAGAGAAATATCCTGCACTAGCAACATGAATCATCTCAAACACCTCAGACATGTGACATTAAACACCAATGATACTAATGTGGTTGCTGCATTATTATATCTGACTCAGTAATTTGGTTTACTGGCGATGTTCTCATCAGCACCATCTACAGCCGGAGCAGAACATAGACACAAATGACCTCTGGTGTATTCACTGCCATGTTGATCATTTAAAATAGCGCAGCCCAGTGTCAGCATCTGATAACACGTCGTAATGTATAAATGAAAGGACGGTAGACTAAACTAGAAAAGGAAAAGAAATATAATACACACACACACACACACACACATACTCACATATACTGTATATGTATGTACTGTATATATGTATAGGCATGTATATGTATGCATATATATGAAATTACTCTTATACAGAATATGTTTTCAGTAGTCAAGTCTGATTAGATTTTATTTTATTTACTCACTTCTTTTTCACCATCACCATCCAATTTTGCTCCCTTAGGTGTAGAAAAGTGTCGCAGAGCCAAAATCTTTCATGGTGCCAACTGGACGTGTTGCTGGTGATAAATGCTTAGTTGTTGTGTTGTCACTGTTTGGCTGCTCGGAATAGGACTGCATCACATTCTTGCTGACCTTTCTGCTTTGCTATTTTCTTTACGTGGTTTGTGACATCCTGCAAATAGTCACTGCTAAGCTAGGCAGCTCTCTCTAGAATGTTCCATAATGGCCTGCAGGTAAAAACATGTACGCAATGAAGGGGCTGAAGAAAAAACATTTGTGGCAGATGTTTGTTGCTGACTGTGTGTATGACACACATTCACATTTGTTTTTTTTAATCCCTGGACAGTGTGTAAGTCTGCATCTTCATGCATGATTGTGAGAGACTGGGTAATAAAAAGGACTATAACTGATCTGACCGTACTTCATGCTGTGCAGATGAAAGAGATGTCGAGCTCTCATCTTTCAAGAGTACCTCAGTGTACGTTGGAGGGTTCTTGGTGCACTGGCAGCAAGAAGAACCATTCAGTCCTCTGAGCCCAGTAATGCCTTTTTAAGCACTGCCTCTCCTTTGCCCTCAGCTAGGCAGGAACTGAACGATATTTGACCTTTGAGCATGAGTGGGTATGCTACCAATCAGATTCTTCTGCAGTTTAAAATCTCAGTATACCTCTTAAAAAAAAAAAAAAATCCTTGAGGCAACATCTCTTGCAGAATAACAAAACCGTGAAACTGTGTGTTTGTTTTTCTGTATTAACTGTATTAACATGCTGTACTGAATTCTCTTAAGGACCTAAATATGACCTAAATGAGTTTGTCAATATATGTCAAATTAATCAAGTATGCAATATTATCTCCCTATCATCATACTCAGCGTCATCACCTTTTACTATCATGTAAACATCCTCAGATGTGTATTATCTTTTATACATTGGTTGTATTTTTTTTTTTTTTAATTTCAATTGCATGTTAACTCATGTTAGACCTGTCAATATTGCATCTTTAATATCTTTTATATCTTTTTACAGTCACCTTCACTGATTTCACACATAAACCTTTGGCTATTGCTACTCATTTAAATTCAAGACAATCTTAGAGAAGATACATTTAATAACAAAATGGATATAATAATTACCAACTTTGAATGAAAACATGCCACAAATCCTTCAATTAACCAAATGTCACCAGGTTTCTGTCACATGCTGCCACAAGAGGGCACTGTTTTGACACTGTTCATGATATGATGGCTCAACAACAGTCACAATTACAAATCACTTGCATCCCACAGCCATAGAATTGGAGATTATTTCTAATCTTAAGCATGAACAACGAATTAACTAAACTAATATTTAGATACATCAGCTTCTAGAAAGCTATATAGCAACATGTCATGAATGTCTCTCATGAGGCAAAGATGCTTGCCATTGCAGTGTGCTTTTGATGTGCTGGCACCTGACATGCATTCAGATTAACCATGAGTAGCCTTCCTCATGCTGCTGCACGATTGCTGTCATTTCCTGTGAGTTGGATGCAGTAATTTTGCAAAAAAAAGAGAGAGAAAAAGAGAGCGATCAGATTTATGAGATAGGAAATGGTAGAAGGAATAATATTGGGTTACACTCACACCAAACATATTAATGCCTGTGGTTCATGAAGTGGAGATGCAAACTGCAGTTACACAGCATTGTCTGTTATACACTTGCGCCCCTCTCTTCCAGCCATCTTCAAGCTGCGTCTTTCCTCCCATTGCCCATATCAGTGGACATACAAGCGCTGATGACTCACACGCCTCTGTTTCATTCACTTTCCGGGACATGCAATATTCTGATGTGATCTTTACTTGATTGTACCCTGTTGTACCTTAACCTTAGTAAGTATTATTTCATTATTATTGTTGCAGATTCTGCAGATTCATATTGATGACCTCAGAGGTTTTTTAACAAAATACTGTTGAGATAACTATAAGACTATCAGAACCAGAACCATCCCAGAGGATAATTCCTTTGATCCAATAGTCGACTACAAAAAAACAGGTGAAAATAAAAATGAACTAAATAAAAAAATAAAAATAATAAATAATAATAAAAATATTTAAAAAATCTGCTAAAATGTCCCATATATGAAAATAGTGTTGAATTTAAACATGAATAAAATATAGGTGTAAGTTATATAAAAATGAAATACAAATATACAAGATTATATCCAGAGGTTCTGGGCACTTGTTGGCTACTTCTCTTTCTTTCTGTGGTCCAACCCATCCTGATCAGTTTAGTTGGCTGACTTGGCAGATTTATTACATGATTTGATATGTGAATGTGTGTTTTTTATGATCTATAATAAATAATAAAAATAGAACAATAGAACAAAACCCAGCCACTAGGGAGCAGTTGCAGAAGCCATTGTTGACTGGTGCCGGTCCCAAGCCTGGATAAATGGGGAGGGTTGCGTCAGGAATGGCATCCGGCGTAAAACTTTTGCCAAATCAAATATGCGAGTTCTTCGAGATGCTTCAGTGCCATATTGTCTTTCCTTTGAAGAAATTCAGAGGTCATATTAATCCTGAGCGACTGGCCTGTGTCCTCACACTGTTACTGTGTGGGCCTTCTGCTGACGTGATGGATGAGCTAAAAACATGCTGCCACCTTAATATGTCTGCCTGAGGTGATGGATGGGAGCATAGGATCTGACAGGCAGGTCAACAGCCCCGATCTACCACATGACGACCAAAGAGAGAACATGAAATTCCCATTTCTTATGACAGCCCGGATGCTCATGCTTTCTGACACTAAATGCACTTAACAATGTTCATTGGTCTCTCGCCTACTTTCACTAGTGTGATTTTTTTTGTTGTTTTTTTGTTTTTCTTGTTGTTTCTTATCTTCTTTCTCTCATCCAGGGCTTCCCAAACTGGTCCTCTAGGACCCCCTATCCTGCAGGTTTCAGATGTCCCCCTTGCTCCTACACACCCAAATCACTCTCTGTGAAGTTCTGCAGACGTCTGACAATGAACAGTCGATTTGAATCACGTGTCTAAAGCCTGCAGGATGGGGGGTACTCGAGAACCAGTGTGGGAGCCCCTGTTCTTGTTCATCCCTTCATGTCATCAGATCATTGTATGAAGAGATTAACCCTCATTTACTTTCATTTGTACACATCAGCTACTGCTGTTTATATAAAACCAATTAGCCTTTTCTCACTGCTGTGAAACAGGCAGCCGTCATGGCCCACATTCTGCTACGAGAGGAAGGCACACTGTTTGGATTTAAATAAGTACCGTCGGTTGCCCTCCTGGGGTACAGTTTGGCTACCCCCAAAAATTTAGTTGAAGCTCACAGATAAGTGGGCCCAAGAGACATATTTCATAAGCCCCAAGCCTCACCACAGGCTACGGAAGTTAGTGATGTGAGATATACTGTATAAGCCTTGTCACTTCTACTTACCTCTCCAAGTGTATATGAAGGCAGTGTAAAGGTCAAACCTCCTGCACCTTCAAGACATAAAGAAGACAGACTGGCTCCGTATTCAACACCATGTGTCCAAATGGATATCATCTATTTGACAGCAGAGATGATTCCAGTAAAAACACATTGAACTGATGTTGAAGACGTCTTTGTACACACTTCCAGCTGCTGTTCACAAACAAATAAAGCCTACAAATGTCTTTTGAGCTGTTTTTTTTTTTAGTGTTGATTCATGTGTGGATGGTGTCCAAGGCTTCAGCAGGTCTTGGCAGTGTGTCTTGAAGTAAGGAATGTGAACCGCCCCACTCAGGAGTCCCCAGCTAGTCAGGTGGTTGTCAGGTTGGTGGTGGGAGGATGTGAGATGAACAGACAATGAAAGACAGAAGTCTAAAACAGGAGTGTAATGTGTTAATGATTTTGTCAACTGCTACCGGAGCCATTTCTCTGTATAACTTCCTGCAGTTCTGTGTATTTTCCTCATGTCCCAGGATAACCGTGAATCTGAGCACCGCACGTGTGACTGTGACTGGTGGACGGAATGGAACTGACTGAATTTCTGATCGTTGACTGTTTAAATCATAACTCATCACATCATGGTGCCCACGAGGTTGATTCATGTACAAACAAATTCAGATGAGGTCAGTTCCTTTACTTTACCATTTTCTATCACACACAGCATTGCTGGATCTCCTGTTTGTTCTACTGCAGCAAGATTTTTAACTGTAAATTTTCATCTTTTTAAGAGGTCCAGAATCAAGTCAGCCTCTGGCTGAAAGATATAATAGACAGATGAATGGACAATGATCACAGTTAAAGCTGTGGATAAAGACATTCAGATACAATACACTAATGGACTAATGATGGGACAAACACCTAAAGGCAGATGTCATACGTAATGACACATGATCGTGTGAGCTGACACACATGGATGTGACAAAGATAAAGATGTATAAAAAGTGTTTTTGTTGTGTGTGTGTCAACACACACTGGCACTTTGGTAACTAGCCCGCATGTTTAAAATCCTTCACCAGGAGTAAGGAACATTTTTTTTCATATTAAAATATGAGAGGCACACATTCCTTTTCATTTGACAAAAAGATGTACTGCTATTACAATTCTATTTCTTTGGAGGGCCTTAGAATTAGTTTGAATTACAATTGATATCATTCAACATACACACAACTGGAACCCACGCGACATTGGAATTCATGCCACTCATCCGCACATGGTCAAAGGATGTGCTCCATAAACTGTACCATGTGGAGTATTCAAACATAAAACATTTACATGGGCTGTCGCTGAAGAACGAGAACAGAGAGAGGAGGCAACTTCATTTAAATATAGCAATTTATCACCAATGAGTCCAGGCTGTGCACCGGCACTTTGCCGAGATTATTGGCTGCAACACTGACAGATATCCTCAATTTCCCGCTTTCATCTCACTGTTTCAACATGTTTCTGCCAACTAGATCCAATGCTTTCGCAAACAAGCACTGCTGTCAGAGGGACGGGACAACCAGCAGTCCATGTGGTGATGACAGTACAGTAGAAACTGCATCCATTTAAAGTAATTTTCCTTGTCGCCTTCGAGGGAAGACATCATGGTTATGTGTTTCAGTCTCTCTAAAGACTACTGAAGATGTGCTCATCAAAGCAACAGCCTGCAGAAAGGCTTTGTACGACTGCACTGTTGTAGCAGGCAGCTTTACCACCCTAAGCCATGTACATTAATCTCTCATGACACACTGCTGTTCTCCGATCCCTAATGGGCAGTGTAAAGTCATCGAAGTACAATGATAATTATCATTATATCAGGGCTTGTGTTACTGCGGTGTATTATCCAGATTTATTCTTCTTCTGTCATACAGTTTCCATGTAGAAAACACTGCCAGTTTTTCTGTCTTTCTACTGCTGAACCAGTGCTGGGCTGGGAAAAAGAGAAGCTATTTTAATCCACCATAACCACGAGTCAGGGGCTTATCATTTCCTTTACAAAGAATTTCATTTGAGCTCTGTAGTTTATGTGAGCCAGCTCAACAGATGTGGTACGGACATGGATGCAGCCCGCGGTCTAATGTGTAATATGTACGTCTCTTGATAAGCAGCCTTCTTTTAACAGAGGGAAAGGCAGAAACCTCAGGAAGAGATGGAGAAAATGAACATCCACCTCCCTGGGATGGGCAGACTGATCAGTGATGCATGTACAGACATCGAAAACACTGTGGGGAGGGACGAGATTTAACTTCTAATTGCGCTTCAAAAAGGATAAAATCGACAGGAACATGTCAAGTTAGTTTTAAGAATGCTACATTTTAATAGAAAACTTAAAACTACCTCTCACTGCTATGCTGTCAGAAAACAATGTGCAGGATTTGCATTGATATAAATTATTATGCCTCCCCATGGTGATCAGGGATAAAAGTAAGTGTCTGTAAGTAATGTGGACTTTTTATGACCAGTCTTGCTTTAATTTCATTCATTACATCACTGCATATGTTTGTGTGTGTGTGAGAGAGACTCATACGGTAGTCAAGCTAGAAGAACACAGGAGACAACCTGAAAGAGGTACAAAACACAATATATGTGTGCATATGTTGTGATATGTTGATCTTTCTGTGTCTATATTAGATATTCATATACTGTTGATCTCTGTGAGAAATAAATGGATTGCCTTGCTTTAATCCTGCAGAAATGCGTCATCTCCTGCTTCAGGTTTCTTCTCCTCCTGATGTGGAGCAACACTCAGGTAACTGTTTTTATAACTTTATTTATAAGCATAGGAAATAGGATAGGAGGACATGGCCCTCCCCAACATAAGCCTGTACAACCTAGCATTCGAAATGATGATGTGTGTGGTTATTATGAATGTTAGTTCATGATTTTGGGACCATTTGCCTCTTGTGATGTGTACATTTCTTGTATTCCTTCCCATTCTCACCCCGTCAGGTTTCCATGAAGACAGTGATTGATGTCACTGTCAAACAGAGGAGCTCCTATCATTACAGGTCCTCATTCAGCTACACCAGGTTGACGCATTGGCTGTGGCAACTTGCTTCCTTCACCGCAATGATTCACTTGCTCTCTGACTCAATGTTTAAACACTTTTGATAAGTGAGACACATATGCAGTGCTCTCAAAACTCACACAGAAATGACAAAGAAGCCTGAAGCTGGATTAATGAGGAGGTCCGTGTAGCCGCACGTAGTTACATTAGTATTAGTATTTCTGGAGATGTGCATGTCAGACTACGCCGTCACCAGCGCGTTGAAGCGACCCCTACCCTGTAGGTGCAATAGGAGCTTAAATCAGGCTTATGGCACAAGGTACATCGTGTCCTGTTATGCAGCGCTCTAGAAACATGACTACGTGTCATTGTCTGTAACATAGGGAGATCCCACACAAACATGATGCACGTCTTCAACCTGAAACAGCAGCTGATGATTGATGAACACACAGACACACACTGAAACAGTGTGTGTCTGTCAGTGTCAGTGGTTCTTGTGGTAGTTTGAGTACTTATTGTACCATATGTTCTGCAATCCATCCACCTCAGTTCTGATATGAGTCTTGGATTCTGCAGGGATAATTTGTGATAGTGTTATTGTTTCTTTTGCACACACTCAACAGTGGGCTTCTGGACTGTACTCTGGTTCTTCTAGATCTTATTAAGCAGTTATCCATGATTTATTATGGAAGGAATGTTTTGACTCATGTGCTGCAAATCATACTCTAGGCATTTTAATCTCCAGTGGTGGAGACGTGAGTTTTGTCAACAGTAAAACAAAGGTCATTGTTTGTGTAGTTACAGGAACCTCACCTTTTGTTTTCTACCCAGAGTCACTAAAACATTCATGAATGTTTCCCCATTTACAAAAGTCTCCTACCAGTACACATAAGAGTTTGGTAACTCAGTATGATGCTGCGGCAGTCAAGAGTAAAACAATGACATTTAAATAGTCACAAAAAAGAAAGAAAGACCGAAAAGAAAAAAGAAACCAACTAAACAAACAACCAAAACTCCCACTTGAATCCCGTGGTACTGTTATTGATTTCAATCCAATGTTCCTCCT